>CM061043.1:102453465-102524041 GCA_030762985.1 Adelphocoris suturalis
ATTATTTCATTAAACCCTTCCACTACTTTATAAAAAGCTTGAATTCTTCCGTGGTCGTGTCGGATATTTGGTAGGCGGAGTTTTACTTGTCTGCCTCACCTCGTGTTTTCCGGGTTTCCTCTATCTCAAATTGGTCCTTATATTTGAGGACCCAGGCGAAACATTCAATTCCGTAGATATTCACGAACTTCTGGCCAGATAATCCCTCTGGATAGACTAGTTTCTTGGCGTAGTTAACAACTCCGTCCAAGATTCTCAGGTATGATTGAAATGTTCCCCATGTACACTCATACACTGAAACAAGGGCTTCGGGAGGCAATGCTTGTTTCAATAGTCTTAGCCCGTACAAAATTTTGGATAATTTGTTTCTTAAGGCGGAGATGTGTAATTCCCAAGTTAGTCTATGGTCAATGGTCATGCCTAAGTATTTCACCTCATGGGACTCAGTAACCGTCGGACAGCTGCAGCCATCATTAGACTCACAACTACCATGGTGAAACCTAACTTCAAACTTTCCAGGCATGTGCAGTGAAGTATATCTGTAGAGCAGCAATTTACACTTATCTGCGTTCAACACCATTCCATTCTTCCGAAACCACTGTCCTAATATCTTCATGTCCTGTTCCATCATTGACTTTAGTATGTCGGGTGTCGCAGCTTTCCATATGACAGCAGTGTCATCAGCGAAGGCAAAAAGGCGACCCCTCACCCCCACGTTTGCCAAGTCGTTCACAAAGACAAGGAAGAGTGTTGGAGAGATCGAGCTTCCTTGCGGAGTTCCTTGATACACCTCCTCTGTTTCCCCCAGAACATCCCCAATCTTGACTCTTTGTCTCCTTCCAACCAAGAAGCTCCTCAGCCATCCTAACATACCATCTCGCACCCCGGCGTTCAACAATTTACTAAGGAGGAGATCAGGTTTCACAAGGTCGAACGCCTTTGCCAGGTCGAGGTACAATCCTCCGACCTTCCTGGCGTTCTCTAGTCCTTGACATATATGATGTATATGATCGTAGATTGCCGAGTCCGTCGATTTGTTTCTTAGGAATCCATATTGGTGAGGGGTGAAGAAATTCTTATCCGTTAGGTAACGGGTGAGCTGTATCTTAACGCACATTTCTAGTATTTTTGAAAAGACGCTCAAGAGGCTAATCGGTCGATAATTTTTCATTTCGGCCCTTGAGCCTGACTTCCAAATGGGAATGACTACCGCAGTTTTTAGTTCTTCCGGGAAGTACCCTTCAGCTACAGATTCATTAATTAAAATTGCTAATGGTTTAGAGATTACTTCATCAAGTGCTTTAATCTCTTGTGTACTCCATTTATCAATACCAGTGCTATTCTTGTCCGCTAGGTTTTTTATTATTTTTGAAACGTCTTGCTCAGTTACATTTTGCCATTTCATGGCATCTGGCTCCCATGATACTGCCTCAGGATTGAGATCGTGGACTGGTTCAGGTAGATCATTATTCCGCAGTGTGTTGGCTACTCCTAAGTAATATTTATTGAATTTATTCGCTACTCTTAATTCGTTCCCTTCGACTTCTATTTGTTGTCCATCTTCCACGATAGAGCTGATTTTTGAATTTTTGTCCTTTTTGTTTAAAGAGTTAATTATCTTCCAGAATCCTTTTATGTCATTCTTTGTTGCTGTAGTCTTTTCCCGGTAGTATAACTTTTTGCTTTCCTTAGTTCTACAGTTGTTTCCGCTGATATTTTATCATATTTGGATTTGTATACAGTTATTTCTTGTTCAGGTCGCTTTGCTTTTTTCATTTTTGTTATTTTCTTGTGTAGTTCATTTTTTTGGTTTACAAGTTTTACCAGTTCATCTGTGATCCATGGTTTTCTTCTTCGTATAATTTTGATGAGATGTGGATCCTTCGTGTAGCTCGTTTCTTACATTTACTAAGTTCTTGAAAAAAATATCTAAATTTCTCCTCGATGGGTAGATTACTCTCAATCGGATCCCAATTCACTGATCCTACCAACCCCTTGAGGTAGCCTATGTTCGTTGAAACGAAATCCCTGGTGTTTTTTGCGCCATTCTTTCGGTTTATCTCAATCAGTTGACTATAGTGATCTGTAACTGTTGAATTTAGAGTCCTAATCTTGAATTTCTTCATTTGACGAGTCTTTAGCATAACGTGGTCAAGGCAAGTACCGCTTAGTTCACGAGTTACCTCGTTCACCATGCACTCAAATCCTTCCCTCCTAATGATTTCCAAATATTTCTGAGCATTTGAATCCTTATGATCATCCAGGATATTAATATTGAAATCCCCCACTAGAATCGTGTTGTTGCCCGAGGATGAAGCAATTGGTTCTAAATCTTTAAGGAAATCTAGAATTGAGCTCTCATGGGAACGGTACACCAGAAGAATTGAAACCTCGCTACCATCATCCATTATTCGGGGTATTTTTAGACTGAGCATTTCGGCTGTTTTAGCCGTCCTTATCTCACAAGCACACACACACACACACACACACACACACACACACACACACACACACCACACACACACACACACACACACACACACACACACACACACACACACACACACACACACACACACACACACACACACACACACACACACACACACACACACACACACACACACACACACACACACACACACACACACACACACACACACACACACACACACACACACACCACACACACACACACACACACACACACACACACACACACACACACACACACACACACACACACACACACACACTATATTTATGTATATATATATATATATATATATATATATATATATATATATATATATATATATATATACATATATATACATATATATAGGATTCATTTCAGAATGCCTCTTGGAGAAATTTTACAAAAATCTTTATTTTAAAATTTTCCGAGCCATTGCAATAGTTTCATTTCCTACGGAAATTCGCTTGAAGGCGCGCCTCTCGGAAGGTTAATATGAAAAACTGTAAGATAATGAATTGTCAATGCCATCTTCAGAGCACGGTGTTGTTTTCCTTATAGTTTGAGAATCTGTTGTGTGCTTAACTAACGGTGCTTTCAAGCAGTTCGTACTTTTTTAAGAACAGCCTTCCATTAGAACATAAAGCCGTAATCTTTCACATAGAATAATATTTTTAACTTGCGTGTACTACTACATCTACGTTGCGTGTTGAGATGTATTTCGGGTGAAAATTCCGAGGTATCTAATGACATAATTTTCCGCGTCTATTTACGCTACGTCCATCTAGGTTTACTTTTGGCCAAGCTGAAGTATTGCGTGGATGATGTAGGTTGTATTGATTTATTCACGATAGCTGAATCAGAGATACGAAGATAATGTGATTAAGTTCGTTACAATGGGATCAATCGGATGCATTGGAGTCAAAAATTGGGCGTATTAAAAAAAAAAAAAAAAAAAAAAGGAGAGAGGAAAACATGTGTTCAGAAATCAGAAACTCTGCGCAGTGTGCCTTGGTTGAGGGACTGGGGCCTATTTAATAAAACTACTATTACAAGTGTACAAGTTTACAGGCTACAGGCCCACACACAGTGCCAGTGTGTGTGTGTGTGTGTGTGTGTGTGTGTGTGTGTGTGTGTGTGTGTGTGTGTTGTGTGTGTGTGTATTCACAGTTCCAGTAAATGGAACCGCGGGCTACAGGTGCATAGACTTTGTCGAAGAACCACCTGCCCCCAGTTGAGATTGGATTCGCGGGGGTAGTGGTTTCACCACCACTAACATACATTCAATTCTGTAGATGTTGGGTAGAGGTCCGTGAGTTTGGACCATTTGGAATTATGTGGATTTCCATGAACTCGGGTACCAACCTGCTTAGTTGTTAATGCGAGCCAGAACTCATGCTTCGACCCGTAGGTTAAAACGGGTACTTGGGGTCTTTCAAGGACGTTGACTGTGTGTACAATCTCCTGGCAGGAGGATTTTCTTAGCTTGTCTGGGGGAAGACCACAAGGCACGATTGCCTAAGGACTCCTTAACACGACTTCCATTTTTTTTGTAATGGCTTATGGAAAGACGCTCAAAACTGTCTATCCACAATAAGCTCATATTGTAGAAGCAAGTCTACCTGTCTGGACATATGGTACTCAACTGTGGGGGTGCACTGCACAAAGTAACCACAACATTATTCAGCGCTTTAAGAATAATGTTCTGCATTGACGCATACAGTATAATGCGAATAATGCTTCAGTGTTGACGCATACAGATACTTCAGAAACGACAGATTACACTATGAGTTGAAAGTTGAATCTGTGAATGAGGTTATCCGCAAACAAGCCGTCAATCACATTTTGAGGCTCAGAGATCATATTAACGAGGATGTCGTCCAGCTCCTTGACACCGAAGACCTACTTAGAAGACTTAAAAGAACTAAACCGCATGAACTAAGTGAAATAAAATTAACTTCAAGACTAGTGACTCAATTACCAAAACAATAAGTTTAAAGTGAAGTATATTAGATATTAAGAAAATGTATAATAATTTATTACATGAATATTGCTTATAAGTTGATATTACTTGGCGCAATAAAACTTGTCAAAAAAAAAAAAAAAAAAAAAAAATTTTTTTCTGGCAGGAGATATTGGTTTCTGTAATGCACAGTGTTGAATTAAGGCTCAATTGCTGACACGGCAGAAGGGCATGGTTTGTGGATGTACCATGCTCAGATCTACCCCTTACCCTGGAGAGCACTTATTCGTTAAAGTCCGGAAATGCTACCGAAACAAAAATTCATACTCTCTCGAAATAACCGTCTTCGTCTTCGGTGGACGCGTAGAACAACTTCTCTTTCCACTTCCTCTACTTCTGAAGACGATGTTCTCCGCATAACTACTAATTTCATTATTGGAAATGAGAGCGGCAGTCAAATATGGACGCAATAACGCACAAAGATAGCATATATCAAAACATATACCACCTGTTACTTGACAACTCCAAAATACAGGGTAGGTTAAAATCGAATTAGGTTAAAAATATCATCCGTTTTCACACTTGTACTTTTAAGTTGTAGAAAACCTTTGTAGAACGCCTGTAGAGTTGTTAAAAGTTACCTGTAAGCCTGTAATATTGTAACTGTAGCTTTATGAAACGCCTGTTCTTATTATTCACCTGTAAAATTTAAAAACTTGTTTGTAAATTGTAACTTGTAGTTTTATGAAATAGGTCCCAGCTCACCTTTGCACCCCCGGTTTGTTGTACATCCCTACCTGCTACAATTGATTAAACATGGAACAGGTTTAGGTTTAAACTGAAATAGTTTACGTGCGTAATTGCGAATGAACAAATAATTTATTCCTGTGCCCTGTGAGAAGTAATAGCCATTTTAGGGCTGCGATAAATAAAACCCACGTAATTTTTGAAACAAGGTTTTTACGTGGCGCCCGAAAATCAAATCGATGTAAGAAACTCCGTGCTGTAATATGGGATGTAATCTTAACGTTTACTGAGGTTAGATTTCAGCTTTCTCATCAGATTGGACTGAAGCTTGTCATTTAATCGTTTGATATTCCAGAGAGACTCCCTATTAAATTTCAACATACTACGGCAAACAAGACTGAATTTAGCTTACTCTATTGGTTAGGCTGGTGCCCGTCATATCATTCGTCTTTTGATGTTCCACAGAGACTCCCTATTAAATTTCAACTTGCTAGGGCGAACAGAAGAAAATTTAGATTATTTAGCTGATTAGAACGGTGTCCTTCATTTCCACCCATGAAACTGCAATATACAATGGAGAAACCTTGACCCTTGGGAGCTTGGGACATCTAGAAACGAATAATGAAGTTTAAAGCCCCGTAGATCAGCAGAGTGAGGTCCATTATTTTTGCTATTTAATGTATGAAGCTGAAATTCGAAAAGAAGAACATTAAGACATCTATATGTAAGAACTTTTAGAAGTTTTTTATTTTTGGTTTTTAATTATAAAGTATTTTTTATTTTCTCCCTCACTCTCTCCCCCATCTCCCCACCCCTTCCCTCTCTCTGTTATGCACATACTTGTCATGAATTTTTTATCAAATACTAGCTGGTCACCCGTGCGTTCCACGGCCCACATGTACGGGTTAGTCGGTGCATAGACTGCAGAAATGACCATATCCATACTGTGTTCATTACTACGGAGCTGCATGCCAAATTACTTATTTTAAAAGTATCAAAATCAGGCCCGGACTGTCTGGAGAGCCCATCATTTCAATCGTCTCTTAACGCCCCAAAGAGTCGCCCTATCAAATTCCAACTTCTTAGGGTGAACATCAGGAGAGAATTTAGCTCACGCAGCTGATCAGGAAAGAAACCATAATTTCAATCGTCTCTTAATGACCAAGAGAGTCTCTCTATCAAATTTTAACTTCCTAGGGTTAACAGGATAGAATTTTGCTCACTCAGCTGATTAGGAAAGAGCCCATAATTTCAATCGTCTCTTAACGTCCCAAAGAGTCACCCTATAAAATTTCAATTTCCTAGAGTGAACAGGAGCGAATTTGGCTCACTCAGCTGATCGAAATCGACAAAACCAAACACGCAAGAACAAAGGGCCCGAACTGCGTGTTGGCAACCATAATAAAATCTCGGGAGCCAAACAAATCGGTTATCCGTCCCGCACTTCGCACGAAATATCAAATTAAAATTCCCATCCATCACCTATCAATAATGCAACTCATGCTTCACTCGGAACACCCGGCTTCTCCACTTTTCCCGAATTTCCGCCGTTAACAAACTACCTGTTTGCAACCACAATAACAAAAGTTCGGGAACCAAACTAATCGGTTGCGCATGGTAGCGCCTTTTATGAAGGATGTTTTGGGGTTCGGACATAGCCTATGTTGTGCGCCGATACTTAATAATAATAAAACATTTATTAACCCAAAGACATAAATTTTGTCCATAGCGGGTCACATGAACCACGTACGGTGAAGTTACAATAAACTGTATATGACGGCAAAATGTAGAATTATTACGGATATCGAATAGCGAAAGAAAAAATTAGACGAAAAAAAAAGAAACAAAAATTTGGTTACTTAAGTGAAAAAGTTCCAGCCATGCAGCATGATCGTATGAGCGAATTTTCATAAATGGTCGTATTACATTTATGTTAAATTCTGTTGAAATTTGAGCACTTTGGGGACAAATAAATATTTTATTATACATTTTATAGCAAACTAACTTTTTGTCAGTAATATTCCAATGAACAAACGATTTTGTGGATTTTTACAATTTTTTCAAGTGTTCCTATCGATTTTTAGCTTATTTTAATGAAATTTAAGTACATTTTTCAGTATAATTTTGTGCTTAAATTTTTAAATGTCCTAGTTCATGTTCGATTAATTTTTTTCGAGTAGCATTCTGCTAAAAAAATAGAAATTTGTTAATTTTTAGCGGTTTTTTGCCTTTTTTAGTGATTTTTTAAGTACATTTTTGAAATTTGACCAATTTAATGTGCTCAAAAAGTGTTGTCCAACAAACTCATCCTTTCTTTTGAAATGCTTGATTTTTTGGCGAAAGAACGAAGTTTTTATCTCAATTCTATCGAGAGTTATCGTCTGGAATGACACATACATTTATATACTTATATATACATATATAAAAAAGCGTTAAAATCCAGGAATCATTTCAGAATGCCTCAAAACAGATTTCGATGAAGAATATTTTTGAAAATTTTCATTTTAAAATTTTTGGAGCCATTGCAATAGCTTTATTTTCTAAGAAAATTCGCTAAAATAGGAGAATTTGAGAGAAAGAGAGGAGGAAATTAAGCATCCATCGTAAGGGGAAGAAAAAAAAGGGGGGGGGGGAGTGCACATAATATTAGGTTATTCAATTGTCGGTATTCAGGTGTTGCTTAAGATAGCTTAAAAACCGACCAATGGAAGGGGATGCACGAACAGACAATGGGAGGGCGTTCCAAACCCTAGCTCCAGCCACCACAAAGGACCTGGCCATGGTTCGACTGAAAATGGCGGGTGATCATCAGGACATTTGACCTCGAAGAGGCAGCTCTCGTGGTCAGGTTGTCCAAGTAGTCAGGCATAGAACCGCTCAAGATTAAATACAGCGTTTTCAGGTGGCGAAAAATAAAATATTTACTCAAGGGTAAGCAAAGTATCTGTAGCCCAGAAACAGAATGTCGTGCCTTAACATTAAAAACATAACGTAGGCAGGCATTGTAGGCTATTTGGAGTTTTTTTTATTTAGAGAGGCAGAAAAAGAGTAAGAAAAAATGGAACAACAATAAAACAGATGGGGGAGAACCAAAGCTGTCACCAATCGGCGCATGAGGTACTGTGGGGTGAATTTTGAAAGGCGTCGCAGGGAACTCATTTAACGACCGCTCGCGTCAGAATCGGTCCAGCCGTTTGGCAGTCTATTGGGAACATACAAACATAGATAGATATTCAGAAACCAACTTTGAGTTTTATATTCAAGGTTTTATAAATAACAAATAAGTAACAGAAAACAGTTGATGATTTATGCCATAATTGTGTTTTTCGGTATGAAACGCCAATTTGATGTTCTGCTATCAATAAAACGGGAACCTTACACTCCCTTGAAACTACTTCAACTTTTGTTGAGGCTCGATAAAACGTGCTGAAGGAGGCCCCTTGAAAAAAAAGGGGCCGCCTCTTTGGGTTTTAACCACTTCAATTTCAGGCACCTACCGGGATAAAAGGCCTAAAACCCAGCAGATAATTACAAAGGGCTTCGATCAGGTGTTCCAGGGGGCCTTTCCGCATTCCCTCTCCGCGAAACCAACTTAAGCTCTCGACATTTTATTCACTCTGCGCCCTAGCTCGGTTCCCTAACTTTTCTCATTTCGAAGTGACATGAATTGACTCTGAGGTGGTTGAAGTAGACCTCGGGAACTATTTAATACTTAATTGAGTCTCAAGCAGGGCATTAAACCAAAATTAGGAGGTGAAAACGGTTAACCCCTTCGGAAGGGGGGGGGGGGGGGTGTCGGGTCAAGGGGGAGTTATCCATTATCTAAGTGCCGACTTCATAATCCGTCGACTATTTTAAACTTCAAACCCAGTTCAGAAACGTAACGAAATATCATATATTATTATGCTTGATATGTTGACAATAGTAATACAAAGTACCTGTCCAATTTTAATTTCATTTATTAGAAACTAGACAAGTGCAGAAGAAATATTTGAATTACGAATTTACAATCCCAAATTATTACTGTGATAGGAATGTTTGGAAAACTTTCAATTTGAAATAGCTTGGCCATTAAAGTGATAATCAAAAATGGAAAGTTGCAAATGATTAAACAATGGATTATTATTTGTGTATTAGATAGCCTCTCTATGCAGTGTCTATAATTATTAAACGAAAGAAAAAAAATGAAAGAATTAAGGGATCACTTTTCCTTGTAGACGCCAATAAACCCCAGATCAATCGGACAAAGTTCATATTATATCTAAGGATTAGGTACCGAATGGACATAGGATGCACCCTATCCTTATTGTTTTTTCTCAAAAAGGGAGAAAGACCAGCGATATCAAGCTCCGACTTGAGTCAAAACAGAGTGAATCGCGCTTTTTTATGGTTATCAGCTGTAATCCGAGAACGGAATACTGTATCGAAATTCTGGCTTCACCATCGTGTTCAGCACTAAACAATCTTTGAAATGAGGCGTCGTGTCCATTTTGAAAAAAATGGAAAAATGGTTTTCTATGAATCAAATTACCCCCTTTTTCTGATTTTTATGAGCTTAAAACGTAGTAAATTAGAATTAGGCACCCCATAAACGCTCTCCAAGTTTCACTTTGATAACTCGGAAATTGTGGGAAAAAATTAGGAGGGTGAGGGTTATTTTTCTAGAGAAAAAATTTCATTCTGTTTTGGCTCAAGTCGGAGCTTGATATCGCTGGTCTTTCCCAGTGTTTGAGAAAAAAAACAAAAAGAATAGGGTGCATCCCGTCTCCATTAGGTAACTAATCATGAGATATAATATGAACTTTGTCCGCTTGGTCTGGGGTCTTTGACATCTACAAAGAAAAGTGACCCCTTAATTCTTTAGAGGTGTATACATTATCTATAAATATAATTGAAAGACATAGACGCATATCGGGAAGAAATTAATTAAATTAAATAAAACTCAATAATATATAATTGAGTAGTAGGTACTTCTAAGTGGTAGGTACCTACTAGATGATGCATAGGTTATGAAGCATTTTTATAGTGAGAACGCCTGTGAAGAACCCAAAAAATTTGAAAACAGTGAACAGATGTTGAGTATCTACACTACGTAGATACATCGGTAAATGGTTATGTCTTATTTTTCCCCCTGTGAAATATGTTTTAGCGAATTTATGAAGAAAATTAAGCTATTGCTCTCGCCTCAAAATTTGTAGAATGTGAATTTTTGAAAAAATTTTATGCAGAAATCCGTTTCAGGCTATTCTGAATCTATTCTGAAGTTTAACGCATTTTTTTAATGTATGCATATATGTATATATGTATGTATGTATGTGTCATTCCAGACGATAACTGTCCGTAGAATCGTGCTAGAAACTTCAAACAAATTTTAAAATATTAAGGACACAAAACAAAAGTTCAAGTTCGTTGGACAGCATGATCGGATTACATCTTCGGGTTGAAATTTTCAAAAATGTAGTCAAACATTTCAAAATAGCCTGTTTTTTGCGATTTGTTGTGCGAAATAATTTTTTCGGCATAATAACATGTGGTATATTCGGAATCAGAGTAAAATTTCCTATAAGAATATGTATCAAGTTTTCAAAAATTTCAAAGTTGAAAAATCAGTCAATAATCGAAATAATGCCGTTCGCTAGTTGTAAAAATCGGTAATATTTGCATGAAGCATTGTCCAAATTCAGATTAAACTACTCTTATGGAAGTATCCCTGTATAAAAAAATCTAGAACCATGCTGTTTAAGGCTAGAACCATGCTGTAGATAGAATTTGATTCCATGTTTGTCTACCAAAATCATAAACTAAAATTTCTCTACACGATCAATAGCGACTGAAATGCCGAAGATTTCTTAAAAAATTCGCTCATGTGGTCATGCTGCATGACTGGACTTTTGTGTCTCATGTTAAAAATGTCTCAATTAAATTAGCTCAGTCAGCTGATCAGAAACGACCCTATCCATTCGAGTGTCTCTTAGTGTCCCAGAGAGCCTCCATATCTAATTTCAACTTCCTAGGATGAACAGGAAAGAATTTAGCTTACTCAGTTGATTGGGAATGAGCCAACCATTCCAATTACGTTCTAATGTCTCAGGGAGACTCTCTATCAAATCTCAACTTCCTAGGATGAGCAGGAGAGATTTTAGCCCACTCAGCTGATTAGGAGAGAACCAATAATATTGCAATCGGCTCTTAGTGTCCCAGAGATTACCCCTAACAAATTTCAACTTCCTAGAAGTAACAGGAGATAATTTTGGTCACGCAACTGATTGGGAAAGAGGCAAGAATTTATTTCAATCGTCTCTTAGTGCCCCGAAGAGTCTCCCTATTAAATCTCAACTTCCTAGGAAGAACAGGAGACAATTAAGCTCACTCAGCTGAGTAGGAATGAGAAAATCATTTCAATCGTCTCTTAATTTCAGATCAGAGATTAAATACGATAGAAATCAACAGCTTTAGCATACCCATCAGCTTCAGGATCCCATCAGCTGTCTATGCATCGTCTAGTAGGTACCTACAACTTACAAGTACCAACTACTCAATAGTATACCTACATGTACCTAGTGCCTTCTTTTCACATTATTAGTTCAGTATGGTTACTTAGCTATATTAGTTTATAACAGCGTAATAATCAGCTTTCCATGACACTACAATGGCTTAGGAATCATGAGATGTTGTGATAAAATGAAAGCATTCCAAGAAGTGGCGAACGATTTTCCTGCTATGAAAACTAAGGGAGTTACACTTCGCTAGTAGCCCATTAGTATTGTACGTGACAATCAACAGAAATAGAAAAAAAGAAAGTATATCATCTTAAGTTGGCAGGAAGGTAAATTGGCAGGTCACTTTTGCAGGAAAGTAAATTAGAAAAGGGAAGCAAACCGGTACCTACAGTAGGTACAAACAAGCGTCATTGTTTACTATTCATTTATAACATCAATTTATATAGTTATAGTATGAAACTACGAAAAAAAAAAAACGAAATAAATTCGTGATAAATCAAGAGCGATTTATCAAGTAAATGTCCTAAAGAGGCTACATACGAAATTACAGCTTCCTATAGTGTAAAGTATAGAAATTAGCTTTAAAAGCCACTCATCTGATCCGGACCCTGGACATCGTCAAGTAAATGTCCTAAAGAGGCTACATACGAAATTACAGCTTCCTAGAGTGTAAAGCATAGAAATTAGCTTTAAGAGCCACACATCTGATCCGGACCCTGAGCATCGTCAAGTAAATGTCCTAAAGAGGCTACATACGAAATTACAGCTTCCTAGAGTGTAAAGCATAGAAATTAGCTTTAAGAGCCACACATCTGATCCAGACCCTGAGCATCGTCAAGTAAATGTCCTAAAGAGGCTACAAACGAAATTACAGCTTCCTAGAGTGTAAAGTATAGAAATTACCTATTCAAATTATTTAACCTCCGCTTCACAAATCAAACCGTTTTCGTAATACTCAGATCACCTGCTATGAATCAAATCATCGAAACACAAGCTCAATGAAATTATCAGAAATTAACAAGCGGTTGCAATCATGTTCACAATATCAATTATTGAGAATGATCACCTGTGTGTAAACAATTATTTATATAACCATGCTCATAACTCAGTTTGTTGGACACGCACTTCGCAGTAGTTAACATAATATTGTTGGATAAATCGAGAGCTTTCGAACGAATGGTCAACGAATTTTGTGGGATGAAAAACGACGAAGTACCATATCCCTAGCAACGACTCGGTTGTACGTGAAAATCATCCGTCACACATTTCGTTACCATCCCGCGTTCCATTTTCGGCTAGTTAGTCCATGGCTAAAACACATTCTGTGTTAAAAACCGGTGCATTTTATATTAGAAAATTTTTGCACTCATAGTTGCATTGAATCAATTACTGTTGCTTGTTTGTGTCATTTCAGACGAGAGACACATGGATCGCATTAGACCTACCTAAAATTTTCGCACTCACGCAGGCCAGCCAAAAGGCATATCCAAATTTGATAATGTTTTGAAATAGTGTCAAATTTCAAAAAAGTTTAACGTTATAAGATATGATAATTGACGAAAACTTGCTCATACGATCATGCTGCATGACTGGAACTTCTTAAATTCATAATGTTATTAATGGTTTTGATAAGGTTTTTACAGCAGGATATTTTTCTTCCTCAATAAATGTCCCAAACACCTGTTGAGTGGGGTTGGATTATTTGTCAACACCTTTGATTCTTGTTTTCAACATCCTCCCAGCCCGTCGTTCCAGAGCCCTTTTACGCTCCGCCGCTTGGAAAATGAGGCGGGATCGGTCGTAGTCGCTGGATAAAGTTTGATTGCTTCAGCCGCTTGGGGCTACCAATCCAATCCACTCCGGCGGAACATCTCCTTTAAACTTTTTCTTAAGAATAAATAAACTTTGTCGGGAGTTTGAGTGTTGTTCTTGGGCTGAAACAATTACCCAGCGGACTCGGCGTGAAAAATCGAATCAAGGAATAGGAATAAAAGATATTGGTACCTAACTGAAAAGCGTCGTTCTTGAGGGATGGGTGGTCCCTTGTGGTTCTTGTGCTAAAACTTTTTGTGTTCCCGTTACACCCGACTTTGTTATATTGATTATGTTTCCTTCCAAATCGCTTAACCGACACAACCTCTCTGCGGCTGAGTGGTCTTTGGCACATTCTCTGAAGCCATTCGGTTAAGCATGGTGTCCCGATTTCAATTCCCGGGTCGGTAATGAGTTTGAATTCGCTGTCAAACTAAAACTAAACGCATGCATAATACCGCAAGTATATATATGTGTATATGAGTGAGTGTTTAATGAAATCTCGTTCAGGCTGCCCCGTTGTTATTCAGTCGAGTTTCGTCCAAGCTTCAAGTTTTTCCTCCTAACAATAGCAGAAAACTTCTAAAACGTATTAGGTACATATATCTACATTGGTGACATTTCAACGACTAAACATGCATGTAATTGAACATGCATTTGATTTTTTATCTAACTTTTTTTGCCTTACTTTTAAACTTCTACCAATTCTCCTCACCCACTTTTGATGAAATTTTAAACTTACGCTAAATAATTATGACCTGAAGGAGTGCCTTTTGGGGGTTTGAGCCGTTACGACCAAGTCCTGATCACCTGAGTGAATTAAATCCTCTCCCGTTCACCATAGGAAGCTAAAATTTGATTGCGAGATTCTCTGGGACATCAAGATACGAATAAACAAAGGTACTCTTTCCATCACCTGGGTGAGCTTAATGCATTCCTGTTTAAATTCGACAGAGAGCTTCTCTCAGATTTTGATGTTTTGTGTTTTGAAAGAATTAATTTGTTTGGAAGCAACTTCGGCAACTAAAATCAACTTCACTTTAATTAATTTGGCATATGATACATTTTCTTAGGACATTAAGAGACGATAGAAATGATGGGCTCTTTCATGATCAGTTGAATGAGCAAAATTATTACCTGTTCACACTAGGAAGTTGAAATTTGATAGGGCGACCTCTTGGGACATTAAGAGACGATTGAAATGATGGGCTCTTTCCTAATCAGCCGAATGAGCAAAATTAGCTCCCCTTTATTATTTACCCTATATTATTTACCTTTATTATTATCATTTACCCTAGAAAGTTTAAATTTGATAGGGTGACCCTTTGGGACAACAAGAGAAGATTGCAATTATGGGATTTTTCCTGATCAGCCGGGGCTCGATTTTGCTACTTTACTTGGGAATTTGGCATGTAACGCTACGAAGCAGCAGGGCTCCACTAGTCATTATGAATCGAGAAACGAATCAAGCCTTACAATTTATAACATATAAAAAACGTAATTAAGAGTTTTAAGTAGAAAAAAGAAGATAGAAGAGAGTAAAGACGCTTCCACTACAGCCCGTAAATTCCAACTTTTTCCTCCTAGACACCAAAAATGTGTGATAGCCCCCCCCCCCCCCCCCCCCAAAGGACGCTCCGCAAAAGATGCCAATTTCATCCAATTCGGGCTTAGCCAATAGTCGGGTTCTCTCACTCTTTTGACATGGATATGTCTTTGCTCTGGGGGGTCAACCAAAAATTTTCGTCACGCGAAAGTTGATGTCAATTTTCCAAACAAATGATTTTCACGTACAACCCAGCCGTTGCTAGGGGAATGGAACTTCCGCAGTTTTCATTGCACAGAAATCGTTCGCCACTCTTTAGAAAGCGCTTGATTTATGTAATAAATGTTCACATCTCAAGCTACCGATTTCCCCCTCCTTACGTACATTCATTCATTAGCTACATTCCTAAACTATGTTGATTGGACTATTATAACAATTTTCGTTTGGTGGCACATGATTCAGTTTGGCGATATTTAATATTTACTGTCAACTGCTTGTTGTTGACATAATTTGGGGAGTTAATAACATGTGGAGGAGAGTCTAGACATGACCCGTTTTCAATAAGCCAATAACAATAACAACTCATTGTAGTGGCTTCTCTCCACAGTTAGGTATTTTCAACATTTTCTATTTCTAGCCGGTATACAGTACAAAGTTAAAGGATTTGTTTACAACTCTCGAGGGCAACCGTTATGAAACCCCCAATCAAAGACATATCCATGTAACATGGTATCTGCTTGTAAAGCAGATAGCGGAATTCGTTTACGAGTTTCTGAATCATTATATCTTTCTATCTTGGATGGGTACATGTTTTTTGACTGCGTTTGAGAGTGAGACGCTTCTTCAACGGCTTGGGTCATTTTCGCCAGTTACAGAATAATAACTATTGCTGCTCTCCAAATATGGTGGGGAAATATCTCCTTCTAACGGACTTTCCTAATTTTCATTTTATTTTTATATAAGGTCCAGAACACACGACCTCAGCATTGCCTACTATCACAGAGCTCTACAACTTTTATCACGAAACGAGAAAGAAGTGCGTAACACTGTTTCATACCATTCTAATCCCATTCCATTCCATTATGAATGTCGATCTCTAGAAATTAGTAATTCATTGGCATTTGCGTTACGTTTACTTCTTGCAAATGCAGAGATAATGTGAATGAGCGCCTCAGTGACATTAAAGGGTTCGCATCTCCATATAATTTATAGATGAAAAATAATATTATTCAGCTTCAGGAATATAGTTTCAGTCTTTGTGAGATGAGAGAATTCCACCACCACCACGCTTACCAGTACGGTTGTGCGGAAGGCGAAAATCGGTAAATCCGTTGAAGGAGCGTCTCACTCCTAAACGCAGTCAAAAAGAGTGAAAGAGCGACTATTGGCTTGGCCCAAATTGGATGATATGCATTTTGTGGCTTGGCATCTTCAATACGCGGAGCGTCTTATTGGGAGTGTACTTTTACAACTCAACAATAATAAGTCACGGAGTTAATTTTTTTCCATCATTTTTTATCCAAGGTGATTATTAACAAAGTTAATAATTTTTTACGCTCCTGTAGTACATGCATTGATAAATAATGTGTACATTCGTTTTTTTTATGTCAATTGTTGACTTTTTTTTGGATTATTCATTTGAGTGCCGGCGATCGATAGTGGTTGTGACCTCAGTATTGCATTTAATAGAAACTTTCTGAAAGTAGTCAGGGAGGCACACTTTTAATCAATCTCGATAGACAGACAAATCGTATCCAATAAACCTTGCTTGCATTTAGCTATTTCCGACTTCATCGCCCATCTGTTTTGATTCAATTAATCATATATGCCTGACCGGATGAAGAGTGTGAACATGAATATAATGTGCAACTATATGCCATTTACCAGTTGATATCATTTGCTTTCTCTGAATATATGCATATTGAGTGTCGACAAGACCCTAATGTTCCTCATGTCTCGCTCCGCCTTTTATACCCTACCGTTGAATATTCATAGGCTCATTAGTTTTTGTAGGGGAATGACACTACACCTTCTTCTATTTCACTTCGATGGAAAAATAAAATTCTTCTCCATCATCGATTTGTTGAATAGATTTGAAAACCATTAATTATTATGAGCCTTACATATTATGAAAATTTGTTTTTAATGATACTGCTATGTGCGTATAGAAGTACGTTCTACGAATTTCATAGATCAATAAATTTGAGGAATGATAACATATTCAATAAACAACGCTTGTCTCAATAAAATAAAATTATTTGATCTAACCGACTTCACTAAATATAAAGCAGTTCACAGAAAGACGTTGGGAAACCAATCCACTGAAAAACGTTGGGAAATGGAGAAATAATGTGGTTCATATTTATAGCAGGTCTAGCACTTCTGGCATTTTGTGGAGCTATAAAATTCCCTATAACTACTCTACAACACCTGAAATAAATGGTTATTTATATTTTTCATAAGATTATAATCGATAATGAACTACTCTTTAAAGTTTATTGTATTGTATTAGGTACCTCAATTATGGTTTGAATAATATTTTATTTGTCTTTTTACATCAGGTACTTACTAATCTTTTTTTTTTTTTTTTCTGTTTCAGGTGTGTACTAATCTTCATGGCAAGAGCGAGTAGGTATGAGTATATTCATACATGTATTAAAACTATAGTTTATATATTGGTTATTGGGGGTGATGGTTGTCGCCTCCGCGCGGTGCCCCCCGGACTGGAGGAGGGTGGGCGTAAAAGCCCCTAGCCCTTCTCTTGACCAAACGACAACCCCCAATCCAAGGTGGAACGTAGCGTACGCCGAGGGATGCGTGGCCAGAGGGAAGTCTGGTCGTTAGTATGCAGGCTCTGGGTACCAGGCGACCCCCAGTAGTAGTAGCCTTCCCCCCGTAACCCGGCTCTGCGGGGGGTGACTGTTTTTCCGGCGTTTATCAAACCTTAATGGATGATAAAGAAATATTAAAAATTACATTCCCCAGCCTGGAGTCCGAGGATGAGCTGTTGCGGAGCTCACCCCTCTCTCACCAGGAAGAGTCGCAAGACTCGCAAACCGGTGGCGAGGCCGCAAGGGCCTCCCCATTGAGCATCACTGACGACTTTAGAGCCGTCAGTATGAACATAGAGGATATGGAGGTGGAGGCAGGTGCTGCATGCCAAGAGCCTTCCGACATGTCCGCCCAGCCGTCTGCCCCTGCACTAGTCTCGCATGAGATGCAGGGGCAGAAAGAGGCAGGGGTGGGAGTGTTGTCGGAGGCGGGCTCAGCTAGTGCCTCACACAAGGAGCAGGTGCCATCTGCTGGTGCTGTTCGTCCTGCGGGCTGGGTGGCCCTGAACAGCAGGCAGAAGAAGCACCTCAAAAAACTTCTATCCCAAGGAATTGGGATAGAGGAGGCCCGACGAATAGTGCAGCAAGTGCCCTCTGAGTCGGTGCCTGACAGAGGCAATAGGCCTCTGGGGGAGGGGATGGGCGTAAGCCAAGAAACCCCTTCTCAGGATCAATCCTCTGGGCTTGAGGGTAGAATTAGGTTCACCACAGGCCAGAGGAAAAGATTCAACCGCTTGGTTGCAGGGGGGATGGCACCAGCGGCTGCCAGGCTTGCGGTGGCAAATTCCGAGCCGCGCGAGCCTGACAATAACAAGCGCCCTCGTTCCTCTGGGGGCACGACTCCGGAGGAAGTGAAGAGGCGTAAGGTGGACCAGCCCCCGGGGAATTCGTCCTCGACGGGTGGTCCAGCAGTCGGGCAGGGGGCAGGGAAATCCTTTTCCCAAGCCCTGACCGGTAGGAGGGTGGGGATTCTCCATCGTGAATTCCCCAGCTTTCTACTGACGAGCGAGCAGATGAACCTGATCCAGGACTGCATTATCCAAGGGATCAGGGGACTGCCGCTCGACGGGCCAAAACCCGCCTTTCTCTCAGCCAGCTACCGAAGGGGTTGGTTGAGTCTGATTTGTGCGGACGATGACACGGTGGCCTGGCTGAGAGAACTCGTTGTCTCTTGCGCGCCGTGGGAGGGTGCGAGGCTTTATGTGGCAGAGGGCAGGGAACTTCCCAGGCCAAGGACTGCCACGGCCTTCCTCCCGGGTTGCGCAGAGGAGACTAATGAGGGCATCTTCCAGCTGCTGGAAAGGCAGAACAGGGGCCTAAGACCAGGGAGCTGGACGATCCTCAGTCGGACGGACACAGGACCTAACGTCCTGTTAAATCTGATTGTGGACGAGGAGTCCGCGAAGACTCTGGAGGAGAACCCTGGTGTCCATGTCCGCTTGGGGCATGGGACGATTAGGGTCAAGAGGGCGCCTCTGGGGTCTGCGGCACAGGCAGTGGCTTCCCGGGGAGGGCTTCCTGAGACGGAGGCAGCAGTGCCTCCGGCGGAAGCTGTGCCCCAGGCGGTGCTGGGTGGGTCTGCTCGGGACACACCAGCACAAGAGTCTGGGTCGCCCGCTAGGGGAGGAGAAGGGGAACCTGCGTCCAAGGCGGGGGCGCAGGGCCCTCCACCGGGGCAGTCGGGCCCATTTCGCCTCCTACCGGATCCGGTTGGGACGGTGCCGACGGGCGCCGGTGCAGCCGGAGGGAGAGGGGGTCCTGGCACTTCAGGAGGAGTGCGGAGGCCGGCAGGGCCTCAAAATTTCCCTGAAGGACGACGGGAGGGGGGGGGGACGGGGCTCCGGCAATAAGGGGTTCCGCCCTCCACTGGCGTCGGGCCGTAGGGGGAAGGGGGAACGCCCCCCATTTACGCCCAAGAGGCAGTGGGGGAGGCAAAAGAAAAAGTAGTGCCTCCCACCACTCTTGATTAAAGGAAAAAAAAAAAAAAAAAAAAAAAAAAAAAAATGAATAATACACATTTAAAATTTCTTCAAGTGAACTTGCACAGGGTAAGGGGCGCGGCGGCAGTCCTGAGCCACAAGTTCACATCCGAAGACCACCACATTGCCCTTATCCAGGGCCACTGAGGGCAATGTGATGGGACTATCTGCACAGAACAGAAAGGTAATTTTCCACCGTGGCAAGGATAGGCCAAGATCGGCCATTCTAGTAACTAGCCAAGTCAAGTTTCTGGCCATGCCTGAGTTCTGTTCCAGAGACCTCACGACTATACTGCTTGAGGACAGCAACGGAGGAAGATGTGTGGTCGCCTCAGCCTACTTTCCAGGGGATGAGGACGAGCCCCCTCCGGTGATGGTGCGGCAGCTAGTGACGCACTGCCAGAGACAACGGCTGCATCTCATCATTGGGTGTGACGCCAATGGTCATCATCTGCTGTGGGGATGCGACGACATCAACAAAAGAGGTGAGTCCATTGTCCAGTTTCTGGTGGCGGAAAATCTCGCGGTCTTGAATAGGGGCAATGAGCCTACTTTTGTTACTCGGGCAAGGAGTGAGATTTTGGATATCACTGTGGCGAGTAGTTTCTATGCAAATAGGGTCACAGGGTGGCATGTGTCAGAAGAGGCTTCATTGTCGGACCATCGAATTATTGGCTTCCGGCTGGAGCATCCGACCTGCTTCACTGAGACATATCGGAGTTCTAAGAATACTAACTGGACTCTGTTCAACACTCTTCTAGCTGATGAGCTGGAGGACCTGGACACTAACATCCAGACAACAAGAGATCTTGACCGAGTTAATGAACTCGTTTGGGCAGCCATTCAGCGAAGCTACGAGCTAAGCTGCCCAGTCAAGACTGTCAAAACGAACAGGTCTGTTCCATGGTGGAACAGGGACCTGGGTTTCCTTCGCAGAGAAGCGAGAAGGCTTTTCAACAGGGCAAAACGGGATGGGAGATGGCAGGCCTATAAAGCTATGGCCAGCTCCTACAGCTGTGCCCTTAGAAAGGCCGGGAAACTGTCCTGGAGGAACTTCTGTCAGGACATTACGGAGTTGTCCGTGCTGTCCAAAGTGCAGAGGATCCTTGCGAAGGACAGACCAGCTGAGCTGGGCACCATACAAAAGGCAGATGGGGGGTATACCGGAAGCTCGGAAGAGACCCTGGAGGAGCTCCTATGGGTGCATTTTCCTGGGTCTGCACGCATACATAGTGAAAGCTTTCCACATCAGCATACTGATGACTTCTGCCGTGAAAGGAAAGCCTTGTATGCAGCTTCTGGCAGGATATTTACACCCCATAGAGTTAAATGGGCACTTGGCACATTTAAGCCCTATAAATCTCCGGGCCCGGATGGGATCATCCCAGCCATGCTACAACATGGAGGGGGGGCTCTCGTGCCGGTGCTGGTTAAGATTTTTAGGGCCAGTTATACACTGAACCACATTCCTAGGATGTGGAGGAAGGTCAGGGTGGTCTTTATTCCGAAAGCAGGCCGACAGGGCCATGCAAAAGACTACCGCCCCATCAGTCTCATGTCCTTCCTATTGAAAACCATGGAGAAGATTGTGAACCTTGTGATCAGGGAAGAGCAATTAACCCAGATACCACTCCAGGCGGCACAACACGCGTATCAGAGGGGGAAATCCACTGAGACTGCTCTGAATGAATTAACAGTGTTGATTGACAGGAGTCTGGAGGCCAAAGAAGTAGCTCTCTGCTGCTTTATGGATATAGGTGGAGCATTTGACAATACGTCATATGACTCCATCATTAAGGCAGCAGAGGATCGAGATGTCGATCCGCAGATCACCAAATGGATACACACCATGCTGAAGGGCAGGGTTGTATCCTCGGAGCTGGGGGGAGCAATCGTCAGCGCCATTCCAAGTAGGGGATGTCCGCAGGGCGGCGTGCTCTCCCCTCTATTATGGCTACTCGTGGTAGATAGCCTCCTACAAAAACTCAAAGACAAGGGCTTTGAGGTGGTAGGATATGCTGACGACATTGTGGTCATCGTCAGGGGCAAGTTCGAGGAGACAGTCCGCGAACGTATGCAGATGGCGTTGGATGTCGTACAGCAATGGTGCACGGAGGAGGGGCTATATGTGAACCCTGATAAAGTGACCCTTCTTCCGTTCACCAGAAGACGAAAGGTTGACATGCAGGTGGTCTGTTTGGGAGGCAGGCAACTTCCCTTCTGCACCAGGGCCAGATACCTGGGAGTCACCTTTGATCAGAAGTTAACCTGGACGCCTCACATTAAGAGGGCCGTGGACAGGGCCATCTTTGTTATGGCGTCGGGCCGACGCATGTTAGGGAAGACATGGGGCTTGAGCCCAAAGATGACCATGTGGTTATATACCACAGTGGTCAGACCAATGCTGACCTACGGGGCCCTTGTCTGGTGGACAAAGGTCAGCCAGGCAACGGCTGTGAGTCAGCTAGCAAGGCTGCAAAGGATGGCGTGCATTGGGGTTACAGGCTCCATGCACACGAGTCCTACAGCTGCACTGGAGGTCCTTCTGGACCTTCCTCCCCTGCCCATCCATGTGAGGAGGGTTGCCTTCCTGCAGGGAGTGAGGCTGTGGAGGAATGGCTTTTTAAAGCGGGAATCTGGGCGTACTCACCATGCCATCTTGAAGGAGGTTGCAGTGGATGAGTCAGCGCTCAGTGTTTCCGATTACATGGCGGAGACACGGAACTTTGATCTCCCCTTCAAGGTCTACATTCATGATAGATCAATTTGGACAGAAGGGAGGCCCCAATTCGAACGTGGGGCTATAGTGTTCTATACAGATGGCTCGGTCATGAATGGTGGGGCTGGATCGGGTATCTTCGGCCCACGAACGGAGATTTCAGAATCCCTAGGAACAGTCGCCACCATTTTCCAGGCAGAAATATATGCCATAAGCTCCTGCGCTGACAGACTGGTGAGTCGTCAAGTGAATGGAGCAAAAATCTACATCTTATCAGATAGTCAAGCAGCCTTGAAGGCACTAGCTTCTTTCACTATTTCGTCGAAGCTGGTGTGGGAATGCCTGACTAACCTCAAGACCCTTGCCAGGAACAATAAGGTTACCTTGCTGTGGTGCCAGGGCACCAGGGGGTGGAGGGGAATGAACAAGCTGACGCTCTTGCTAGGAAGGGAGCGGCTTCTCTCCCTGTGGGCCCAGAACCTTTTCTGGCCACTACGGAGAGTTTTCTCCTCGGAGAGCTCACCAAATGGGAGAGTAAGAAGAGGACTGCCCACTGGCTTCAGGTCAAGGGCCTGAGGCAGGCGAAACAATTTATTCACTTTTCTAGGAAGAGAGCTAAGGAGCTGCTCAGCCTGGGGAGAAGGGAGATACGTATGGTTGTGGGGCTCTTAACTGGGCACTGCCCACTTAGATACCATCTCCATAAAATGGGCAAATCAGACTCCACTCTCTGTCGCTTCTGTGGGGCAGAGGACGAGACGGCGAGTCATGTGGTCTGCCATTGCCCTATGTTGGCAAGAAATCGCTTCTTGAATTGGGGCAGGACCTCCATCGATCCCCAAGACATTAAGATGGGGGAGATTAAGACTCTCCTCGCTTTTGCCAAAACGTGGTGGGGAAGGATTGACTTCCCAGCTGTGACTGGCATTGGCGATATGGCGCCAAGCCAGACTGGGGCTGCGACTCAGTAACTTACCGAGGGTGAAGCACTCGGGCCCAGACAGTGCCTGAGGGCTGGTAGGAGTGCCGGAACCAGGCAGATAGTGCTTGGTTTGGCAGGGCTGTTGGTATCGGGCAGACCTAGTGTCTGGGATGGGGAGGAGGTACGGCCTCCTTCTCCAGCTACAATAGGCCATTACGGCCTCAGTGGCTTAAACACAAAAAAAAAAAAAAAAAAAAAAAAAAAAAAAAAAAAAAAAAAAAAAAAATATGGGTACAATTCGTCTCACGAAAAAAAAAAAAAGATTTTTTTTCAAAGCCTGGCCGGGATTCGAACCCACAACCTTCGTCTCACGAGGAAAAAAAAAAAAAAGTTTTCAGGCCTGGCCGGGATTCGAACCCACGACCTCTCGCTTCCCATCTCGGGACAAAAAACGTTACACAAAAAAAGTGGACATTTTAAAAAAATTATTGGGGGTCGGCCTAAGAATTGCATAGCAATTAATATATATATATAAGCAGACTATGATGTGAAGCTGTGATGTCTCTGGTCAACGACAATTCACTACCAAATTGTGTCCGGGAACATCCTGACTTTTTATTCCAAGATTATTTGGTAAAATCGCTGAGCGCAGCTTCGGAGATTATTGAACTGTTATATATTATGAAATAGGTTTGGATGATCACTTTTGCAAGAGAACATAACAATGGCTGATTTTCAGTGTAAGTGAATAATTTTTTCAATGGCCACTCACCATGGGGGGATATAATTCAGTAAAATCATGTCGATCTCGGACAGCCGTCGCTTCTCTCGTCACCTTTTTTTCTTACATCTCGAGTAATGGCGAGTAATAGTCGTTGTTCGAAGCGCAAAAAGGGGGAGCAAGGAGGTGTCAATTTCTCTGACTATTGAAGCGCGGGTATATTGAATTTCAAGCCGCTTTTCAAACAGTTGGGCAGTGCTGAGATTAGATTTTTATGAATGAGGCGAAAAAAATATTTTACATTTTCGTACTTCTACTTTGATTGATGTAATCCTTCAATTATGGAAGTTCAGAACTTTTTAGTTTGTGATGCTTCACTCATGATTTTGTGAACCTAACTCAGGAAAATGGATTTGTTCTTGGCGGTTAAGAATGTCTTTCTCGAAGTACAAGTGTACAGAGTGACAAACATACATTAATTTTTCGTAAAGATATGTTCAGTTTGGGGATTTCTGTAAAATTTGTGTCTAGCTGATTTTACGATCCCTATAGTTCATTCGGATGATGGGAAAGTAAGGGCCACGTTAATAATCTATTTGAATATTGTTTCTATTTTATTAACTGATAGATTTTCACTTCACACATCCGTTGAAGAAACTAGGCGTTATCCAAAACTTCTGTTGTAAAGGTTGGCGGTGATGATTAGCAACTAAAATCAGCTAAAATCAATTTCAGTAATGATGCCATACCCACTTCAGCTGCTAAAACCCCTTTACCTCCGTTACATAAATTTAAGGTTAGGAACTTGGTTAATGTAACATTGTAGAATTGAGCACTAAAGGTTTTGATTCGGGATCTTTTGGGACGTCAATAACACTGGGGAACACAAAAAAAGTGATGCCGAGAAACAAAGGAAGTAACAATGGACAAGGGGGTTTTCGAGGTCGCTGAATCATAAAATGAAAACCTTCCAGACTGGCTCGAATTTTAAAGTTACAGCCCATGCGCCTGTTTTTCTCATATTCAGTAATTTGAAAAATCACCACTAAATTTTTTCCATTTTATTTTCAGGTTTAACCACCTTGCTGTATGTTTTTGGGGTGCTGAATCCAAATATGAAACCAGATTTTAATTATTTAGCTCATGTTGAGGTGCAAATCTCGTTTAAACCGAGGAAACATCGGAAAAATTGCCAAAAACAACGATTTTCTACACACTAAATGTTATTTTCCTCTAAAACAAAAAACGATAGAAAATATCTGGCTGCGAATTTGAATTCTACATTAAGAAACCTTATAGACAACACCTATTTATTTCATCGAATTTATTTTTACAGATTCTAAAGATGAGGTTCCTCTGCGCTTGAGACGTTTCTTCGCTAAGACACGTCCTCTTGATAAAGATGACGGAAAGACTTTGGCACCGACTGCAGGATGATCAAACATGCTCCGACAAGGAGAATATATTAATGTCATTCCAAGCCTCCCAATGGCTACTACCTACATAATCTCATCTATTGAATAAAAAAAAATAAATAAATAAAAATAAATAAATAAATAAAATAAAAAATAAAATAAAATAAAATAAAATAAAATAAAATAAAAATAAATAAATTCAAATTCGGAACCGGATTTTCTATCGTTTTTAGTTTTTTAGAGAAAAATAACTTTCAATGAGTAGGAACCGTTGTTTTTGGTGATTTTCCGATCTTTACTGGGTTTAAACGAGATTTACACCTTAACACGAGCTAGATAATTAAAGTCCGGTTTCATATCCGGATTCAGCACCCCAAAAACTTAATGTAAGGTTGTTAAACCTAGAAATAAGATGCAAAACTTTTAATTGTGGTTTTTCAGATTACTGAACATGTGAAAAACAGGATTATAAACAGGATTGTGCTGTAAATTTAAAATTCGAGCCAATATGGTCGACATCACTTTTTTTGTGTTCGTCAGTGTAATGCAAAATCTTTGTGGACTGTGGGATTCATGGGGTTCCAAGCATACCGAAGCAAATGCACCGATTCACAATTTTCGGCCGGTCTCTTTCAGTACGATGTGCACGCATCTTCTGATGTGTGCCGAACAGTATGATGAGCGATGCTGATCGAAAAAGCTCAACCTGGGTGATCGAAAGTGCTTCAAGTAATGCTGAACCTTGCAGAATATCCTGATTGAACAAAGCAGAACCGGAACGTCGAGTGTGAACGTCACCGAAACACCTTGGGTGATAAGTAGTCCGTAAAAAAGTCAGGGTTGATCATTTTCCCGCTGACCAGTTTCCCTTCACCTCTTTCTTGATAAGGATCGAAAAATGCTTCGTGGAGTTTTATGTGTAGAAACCTACCTACTGGGCCCTCTTCAATACATCACTCTCATGCCAACTACTTCAAGTTTTCTATGGCTGTCACTCCAGCCCGTTCAACTTGTTTTGAACCCCTCATCAGCAATACCTCCGCCGATTCTGCAAAACCCCCTTCAAGTTTCGACGGCTGATCAGAAAGTCATTCAGGCGGGGAATCGAATCACAAAGCCCGGCATGGGTTTTGGGGAAGTTGATAAAGAAACAATTCCCACAGAACCAAGAGAACGGACCTGTTGTAACAGGCAAACTTGAGCGATGGGTCTTTGCAAAAGCTTCCGTGTGTCTGAAACCGGGCTATCAGTCCTTACTCTCGATGTATTATTCATAGCTTCCACTTATCTGCTTCCTTCCCCACTTTCTTCGCTTCTCACCTCAGTAACTTTAAAATAGCTTCTTCCAACGACAAGTTCATTTAAGGTCCCAGCCGGGTCGGTACTGTCCCCGTTACGGTCGTGGGGTAAAATCAAAGGCAAAGTTTTCTCCTTCATCCATCAAACCCGGGCTATCTGTATCGGAGTTTATCGATAACCTAAGCTGTCTGGGACGTCAACTTGTAATAACGTAACTTATCTACTTAACATACGAGAAGGTAAAAGTGTGACAAAAGCTGCCACATGACCTTCAAGCTGAAAAATACCACTGTGCCACCGTAAGTATAAGCACCTGTGACCCAAATTGAAGTCAATTCCTCAGACTACAGGTAATATTACTAAAATTTACCTATTTTGACAATGACCCATAATTATAAAATAATTTTTTGTCACGTGTGAAAAAACGTTTATTAATTTAATTGGTCAAATTTAAAAAAATGTGCAAAAAGTCCCAAAAAAGGCTAAAACGGCCAAAAATCGATAAATTTATCATTTTTACGTAGCAGAATTTCTGGAAAACAAATAACGAATTAAAAAATTTTTGCTCATAATTATACCAAAAAACGTACTTAAATTTCATTAATAAAAAGTGCAAAAAAAAAATCTTAAAAAATTTTTGAATTGCCAAATTTTTTTCAGTACGAGTTTTTTGCCATAAACCTGGTTTCAAAAATTTCTTTGTACACAATTTGCGCAAATTTCAATACAATTTTAATTATTATATACCTAATCCAAAAAGTGGTACCTTAAGAAAATTTGCTCGTTTGATCATGCTGCATGACTGGAGCTTTTGGTTAATATTTTTTATTCTAATCTTTTCGAGTTTATACTAGTTTATGTTTTGGTGTATATGGGCCTTAATCGGGATAAGGTCCACGGGTGGAACCGGCCCACAGCGGTTCAAAAACGAGCTAGACAAAATTAAATTTTCGGGTTGAAAGGTATGACACCAGCAGGTCTTGGTATGCATTCTAATAGGTCTGGACTGGTGGGACTCAAGGCCGTTATCAATTGTTTACGACCTGATGTGTCAGTGTATGCTGAGGAATGCAGAAAAACGACGATTAATAACAACTTGTTCCCAGTTCTCTTCAATAGATCAACGAGTGAACTTGCTATTCAGTCTGGATTGGGACACGAGAAATCTTCCACAATAGAATAGAGGCAAGTAAAAAATTGTTGATTTCATTTCATTTCATAATTTGTTTACAACTTATCTTTGCTACATCTTCGTCAGGTGTGAGTTTTCCAGTACCTACAAAACTGAGCTGTGCATTGCGCAAGGTCTCATTTAACGCATATTTGCAACTAGTATACACTAATATTTGTTCTAATTGCTCCCTAACTAAATTATTTCAGAATTAAAAAGAAATTTTTAAATTTATTTTTACGTACCAAGGCATCATTTGTGACCTATGACGTGGCACAGATTTGTTCACCGTAAAATATCCTTCATGGTTAACTTTTTCGTTTCTCAAATTTTAATCGAACAGTTGGGAATTGAGCGATTATTCCACAATTAAAATGTGTATTTCTCGAAAACTACATCTGATCTGAAAAAAGAGTTTCAGAATCGAATCCAGCACGCTCGAAAACTCCCAGAACCACTGTTTTTTTTTTTTTTTTTTTTTTTTTTTTTTGCGACGAGGAAATTTAATTTTGTCTTGCTAGATTAAGTTTTTGAACCACTGTGCGGCTTTCAGAGGGTCCTTCTTACTCGAATGCAAACTTTTGCTGCTTGAAAAGTTTGATGATAGATTGCGTTGCCGTACTATTTTAGAGTAGCTCACGCTGAATCCAAATTACTATAAAATCTCTAGCCCAAGTTAGCTATAGTACATAGAGCGCGTTGAATAACAATTGGGTTGCTATAAATTCTGTCTAGAAAGTGAGTCGTTGAGAAAATGGAAAATAAAATGAAACGGCTCTCCGAATTATTGCTGGCTTGAAACATTCACAACGGCCTTGTACTCGTAATAGCAATCCCTTTAATGCGGGGCAGAGGTCGTGTTGTAACAATGGGAACCGGAGAAAAAAGATTTCCCCTCTTAATCCTCGAAGCCTTTAAATCCTCTCGAATTTTCCTAATTTATTTAAAGGGAGGTGCTAGTAAATAATTTTTGAAAGTTTGCCAATTATTCTAAGCCCCAGGACCCTTGCCCTTCCTTATTCCTCGGAGAGGGGTTTAAGATCCCTTAGCAAAAACGGCCCTTCTCTGCTTTTTAGAAGTCCTGCCCAGCGCTTGGCTTTCCACCCCGCCCCACAGCTCTGTTCCCGCCGTTAGCTTCTTTCGTCCTCTAGATTTGGACGCGCTCCCATTCTTCATGTATTTTTCTTCTGTAGTAGACGTTTTTTTCTCCTCGCGAATTATTAGGAGATAACCGGAGAGAGGAAATGGGAGTGGAAATTTGCAATGAGTGCGACTACCGTCTGGCTTGCGAACTTTCCCGAGGGAGCTTTTTAACCAAGCTGTTATCGATGGGATGCTGATCATCATTATGAGTTTGGTGTATGAAAATCAGTATTTACTTAATTTTAAATATTTTTCAAGAATCAGTTAACCCACAAAAAAAACCTATGGTTCAAAGCATTGTACAAATCCCCACGAAGTTTTCTTCATGGAAATCCATTTTTTTGCATTCTGATACTTTTTCTGAATTTCTACATCTTTCAACATTTTCTCACAGGTATGTCATTCTACACGATATTTTCACTTCGTTGTTTCTCCAAAAAATCAGCATTCTTAAAGAAAGGATGTGGTCAATGGACAGCACTTTTTGAGCGATATAAATTGCTCAAACAACATAATGTGCCAAACACTCTCATGATGTAATTTCAAAAAAATTCTTCATTGGCAACGTATAATTACATGAATTCAGCCGTAGAGATTAAATATACATTACATTTTTAATATGTGAATAAGTAATGCACTTCTCAACTGTCTATACTACTTCTGGTAAGGAGTTCAAAGATGGCCTAATAAATACTGGTGTCTTCACTTGCAAGGAGGGTGTTTTAAATATATTCCTGATTTGGTTACGAATATAAAATAAAGTACATACTACTCCATTGGCCAACAAAGATTCCATCATTGGTGAGGAGAAACTCTGAGCAAATCGAGAGCACCTTGAACTTTGTGACGTGAAGATACTTCAAAGAGGGAAATGTTACTATCATTCTGTTGAGATTGTATTTCTGATGATTGTCAATGAAAAGTAGTACCCCATCATAATATTAATTATTAACAAGGGCGACTCCATACGGTTAATAAATCCCTAAAATATTCTGAGCCGTTTTCCTCTACATATGCCAGATGAGAACATCAGAGCAAGACCTACGGAGTGAATCGAACAAGCTGTTAACTGAGCCTTCAATTCAAGATAGAAATTCAAGACCTCAAAAGAACGAAGAGGATAAACAGAATTTTCATGGTTGGTCCGCCTCAACTGATCCCATAATCTGTAGAGTCAGTTCCTGGCATCGTCAATGGTATAAATACAGAACGGAAGTTAGTGAAAAACGTTGTCTATTTCCACAAAAAATAAAGAGTTACAATGTTAAATCGATTTCGATGGTTAGGCCATCATCAGTAACAAACAATAACTGAAGACACATTAGAAAGGACAAGGCTTATATAATGACAGGTGAAGGGAGATTGAATCCCATTGGTCGAGAGAAAGAAACAACGGCAGGAGGTGCAACCAATTAAGTGCATACAAAGTGAGGGGGGATTATAGCTAATCAGATGAAGTGAAAGGGGGAAATAACTAAATATGGTTTCAACAGTGTGAAGGGATAATTCCAAGCTTTATAGAAATGGACCTATCAGTGGTGAAATATATTGAGGAGGATATACCTGTCACTATATAAGCCGTGTCCTTTCTAATGTGTATTCAGTTATTGTTTCTAATTACTGATGATGGCCTAACCGTCGAAATCGATTTAACATTGTAACTCTTTATTTTTCGTGGAAATATACAACGTTTTTCACTAACTTCCGTTTTGAAATGGGTTTCCACAATTTCGTCGCGAGTGATTTAGTTCGTATAAATACAGCATACTTAGCCCCAGGTTTTGAGTATAACAATAGTTACTGTTTTTCGACATCTCTGTGGTTAGGAATGCCCAGCTTCATCAATTGCGACTGATAAACCGACACAGAGGAAGACACAATTAGATATTGACTGACCATTCTTAAAGATGCATTTCCCGTTTGAGCCAAGCTCTAATTTTCATGACATTTTTTCATTACATAAATTTTCCGCAACCTTTGGGATGCTGGGAGAGTAAAAATAGCCAAGCTGCAACAGGACAAACCTGTTATTCTTGATTAATTATGTTACTTAATTTGAAAAATTCCATTATCGACCAACTTTAGTAACCTCGCATACTTAAAAGCCGCTTGTAAATCACAAGCCCCAATTTTGACCCCAATGACTCACTGATTCCTTCCTGGTTCGAAGAACTTTTGGTGGAGAATAGAAACATGCTGAATTCATGCTTCGAACTAAAAGAGCATTGGCACCCCTATCGGGGTCCACTATTTCTCCAATTGCTGTTGCTTCAACTTCACCAACCAGTACTCAGTAATGTTTAACGATGACCACATATTTTGACTAGATCAACGTGCGTTCAAGTAACGATCTTCAAGAGCACATAATCAAAATCACCATTTGGGTAATCACTTCATAAATAGCTCATTTTTCCTTTTTTTTCTCTTTTTTCAAAATGCGCTAAAAAGTGCTGAAAAAATCACTAAAATGAGTGTAATGCATAATTTATGATGGTCTGGATGCTCGCAAGCTCGCATCTCGAAATTACTTAACATCAAGTAGTCAATCCCTTTGTAAAATCCCCGATTTCCTGCTTATAGCTGAAAATCTTGCATACGTGTCTGCAAGACATTGAGACATTTTATGTCTTCACTCCGAAATAATTTAGGTCACTCAGCTGATTAGAAAAGAGCCCATAATTTCAATTGTCTCTCAATGTCCCATCAGAAATTCTCCCTATCACATTTCAACCTCCAAGTTTCTTTCCAGTCTAATTGTGGTTGCAATCATGTTTACAGAATTAGCTGAGAAGGATCACCTGTATGTAAACAATTATTCAGACAACCTCGCTCATACCTCAGATTGTTGGCCACGCACTGCGCAGTGGTTAACATAATACGGTTAGGAAAATTGAGAGCTTTCCAACGACTGGCGAACGATTGTTTTACGATGATAAATGCCTAAGATACAGTTCCGTAGCAACGATTTGGTTGTAAGCGATAATTATCAGAGAAAAGTAGCATGGACATGTCTACTATCTTACTAAAGTAGGTAGGCAGGTATATTCGTAGGTATACTTCCGACAGCACCAGCTCGACAAAGTACATCTTGTACCCCTATGTCTGATGGTATCTACTACGGGATACAACAGGCATTATCCAATACTTCTTGTACGCCTAGGGTGAAATACAGGAGACACCGGAGAGAGAAGAAGCCGATCTATCTGCCTGCTTTGGAAAAAGGTGCAAGAAGTGGGGTCTACGACGATTAGAAGTGGGTGAAAATCAGCTCAAAGATCGCAAAAGATGACACCATCAGGGAAATAGCACTGTTTCCCCTGATGATGACACATTTTGGGATCTTTGAGGATGATTTTCACCCACTTCTAATTGTCGTAGACCGCATTTCCTGCACGCTTTTTCATTTGAGCTCATAAAAAAAGTCGTGCCTGTTCCCCATCACCACCAAAAGTGTGGATGTAGTCAGTGTCCTCAAGGCAACCCATAGGACGGGCAGATCATTTTATCGCTAACCAGCTGTTACCACCCGTGCGTGGATAACGGGGTTTACAGCTCAAGCGGTGTGCATTCGGAGAACATACAATGAGTTGTAGGTATTGCTTCATTGTAGGTAAGTAAGTACAATAATGCACTCTGTCTTATTATAGTCACTTCACTTACAACGGTACCGAAGGTACAACTGAAACTATTTCTGTTATTGTCGAAGTATGTCCGAGTTTTTCCGGAAAAAACCACGTTTTTCAGTAGAAAGGGCGACTATTAAGGGTGAAGGGGGCGAACTACGAAAATTTAAAATAGCCTATTCGTATTTCGGGATGTGGCCGGTCCATTCACGACAAACCCCGTCCGAATCGTTCGAGCGTTAAGATCTGGTTTTGGAACAAACACACACAGACTAAGCCTTTTATTAATATAAAGTTCTTCTATTATATACTTTACTGGTAACTGTTGAAACAATCCAAAGCTGTAAATATGGTTGATAGGTACGTATTTAGAGAAGAAGCCATCACACTAACTAACCGAAGGCAAGACTACATAAATTTTCGACACAAGTATTGTCGGTTATTTTCGCGAAGAAAAACACGTTTTTTGGCATAAAGGGCGGTTTTTAGGGGTGAAGGGGGTGACCCACGAAAACGTCATGTATTCTATAACCACCCCCGGACCTCGCTGATCACAAAGAGACCACCATTATGAAAATCTATTCAACTCTTTGGGCGTGATTGACGGGCGCGCACACACCCCACCCACCCACACACACACAACACACATGTCGAAGAGTGCACCCTCCATTTTTTGGAAAGGTTGCGCTAGTGGTAGGTTTTGTTAAAACAAAATTTTTCATGGGTCCATTATAACGCAACTGAAGAGTGCATCATTATTGTTGCTGCATATTTACCGAATTCGTTTATCGGTTGTAGCGTTGCATTTTTTTCGGCAAGTTTTAGAATGACCCCCAGCCCAAAAACATATCCATGTTAAAAATTAGGTAACAATTTTCCGTAACGTAACGGATACACTTTTCGATTCTATGTACCAAAGTAAAGAAATAAAATGTCAAAATTTCTATTTCGGCTCAGCACCAATGGAATTACTATATTCCAAACCCAGTGAAGCCTTTACTATAATTTATAATTCCTTGCTTGGACATGTACGGAAATTCTTCCCAAAGATATCAACAATGTCCACAACGCCTCTGATTAAATTTCAACCATGTCCCACCCTCAACTCCCAACTCCCAGTTGGAGATATTAATGCCCTAATGAGGAAAAGTGCTGAGCTGATGAGCCGTGAAGTGCTGACCTCATTTTTCTTAGTTAAGATCTATCAAGGAAAGTTTTCAGCTCCGAGTAGAAACCATCAGCGAACTTGAGGATCATTATTCCTCATAGAAAAGCTCACCTATAAGGCAGTTTGCAGAATTTCGCCTTCATCGCGGAGTTATTGGAGTCTCTCGCTCTCACCTTTTAATAGTAGACAATATTCTCTAAAGTGTCTCAAGCGTTTGCACTTTTTACTACCAGGTTCTTTCTAAAGCCATTATTTCTTAATATTAATTTCTGAGATTAGGAACCTGATTCCTAAATCGGGCTAAGATAATCAAATGTCACGAATTTTCAACGACCATTTCGCTAGGTACATTTAAATCATAAAAAATTTGATGATATTAAATGTTTTTTATCGAACCATAATGATGAGGAAAAAACAATAAAATAATAACACGATTAAATAAATAAACTAAATGAACGAACACGAACAAACCACTAATCTGGAGTATAGCATAATAATGATGCTACAGGATTAAGGCACGGTTCAGTATAAATGATTGTAAAATTGTTTAATTTCATGAAGAATGTTTAATTTATTTTGTAACACAAGAGGATCAGTTAATATTAACATTATTGTCTAAGGTAGATGAAATTTCATGTACAGTCCTCACGGTATAGTTATGTAGTATACAGTGAGAATGAATGCTTTTTAATAAAATTCTAGTGGATATTTTCGTGTCTTGAAATTATAATTTCGTTGTTAGGTAACATTCGTTCTTGCTGAAACATGAAATGTGAACGTTTTTCTTCATTTTCCTAGGGTTCATGAATAATCTGTAAGGCAATTTAATATATACTACACAGAGTGTTTAAAATCGATGTTTCTGAACACTTTTCTAATAATGTTTACAATTAACCGATAAGGAGACGAACGCTTGGTAACGGGACATTTCACTAATCTTCTTTATATATAATTCCGAACGGTCTTTGAAATTGTGAAGAACTTCGGGGTCCGATTTTAGTGTTAGACAGCTCATTCGAATCAGCACGGCCCCAATTTTGTTGCAAAAGTGTCGCCGTACGTCTCTATACCCGCCTTGATCGTGTTCTAGGCGGTCCTTATCAACGAGCGTTGTTTATTAGGCTGTGGCGGTAACAACAGTTGCCATCAATTCACGGTAAGTAAGAAACGTAGTGTAGTTACTAACATCTACGAGAGTTATTTCAGAACGAAGAAATTGAAACTGAAGAACTTAGCGGACTTTATATATATAATTCCGAACGGTCTTTATAAATTATTTAGCACGGCCCCAAGTTTGTTGCAAAAGTGTCGGTAAGTAAGAAACGTAGTGATGGGGTCTTTTCTGATCAGCTGAATGAGCTAAATTCTTTCCTGTTCACTGTAGGAAGTTGAAATTTGATAGGTACACTCTCCGGGACATTCCGGTGATGGGGTCTTTTCTGATCAGCTGAGCGAGCTAAATCCTTTCCTGTTCACTGTAGGAAGTTGAAATTTGATAGGGAGACTCTCTGAGACATTAAGAGACGAGTGAACTGATGGGGTCTTTTCTGATCAGCTGAGTGAGCTGTTCATACGAGGTTTTTCCATTTCGAAAGAAACGTACAATCAAATAGAACCTCTTCAGAGCTGCCTGTTTGAGAACGTTGAGATAAAATACAGCTCCTATAGCAAAGAGCTGGAAATGCAAATAACCTCATCTACGAGAATCACTCCATCCCATAACGATTTCAACCAGGTACATATATTTATACCAGCATCACCGATCTTCCAACGTCAACACTGCCAACATTTTAGTTATTTGTGTTGGTCCCGCCGATGTGTGCACAGTGTCGCGCAATGACGAAGAGTTGACACTCTACAAAATCCCGGTTGGGGATAAAACCGGAATCACCATCTTATCCAATGGGGGAAACAATTCATTTTCAACTCACATGACATCGTGGCAGCACACCTCATTACAACCAAAAAATTCAAAAATATATTCGAAGCACAAATTAGACATAACACAACACTCGAAATTAATCCAGACACAGAACAAGCACGAGCTTTGCTGGATTGGTACCAGACACATCAGGACGTAGCATCTCCTACACACAACTCAACACCAGTTCGACATCTACGAGTACTTCCGATCAAGATACAATCAACGACATACAGAAGGATATAGAAGACACGTACGCGCAGATTCACACTCCTACAAAGAAACGAAGAAGACTCGAGATAGAATTACACCATCATCTCACCATGCCCAAATTCTGAATTCCCCGATTCAACTTTTTGTTTGGTCTCATAGTGGCGAGGACCACCTCAACTGGTGATATTTATTTTATAACATTACTTACATTTTGATCGGTATTTCCTCTTTTTTAATAATTTAATAACATAGCCTTAGCTTTGCATCAGGTCACATAGCGCCGCAAATAGGTAGGACTTATATCGTTACTATAATGTGCTGAGTTCCTGTTAGGTACTACTGTTATACGGACTAGATTAGGGCTTTCCAAGCCCTAACAGGTCTCTAGTTACTATATAAGCCATGCACCATTACAAATAGCGCTGGTAGCTAATTAGCGAATTTTCATAGAAATTAAAGTTATTGCAATGGCTCGGAAAATTTTTAAATCAAAAATTTCGATAAAGTTCTTCACTGAAATCCACGTTGAGGCTTTCTGAAACGATTCAGAAAGATAGAAAAATAAGCGATAGAAACCGAGAAAAATCAGCAAAATTTTCATTTTTAGCCGTATTTTAGTCAAAACAAAATTATCAAAAATTAACTAGTACCTATATTAAAAGAATTTTGCACAAATTATGCTGAAAAACAAACTTAAATTTTATTAATATTTGCTGGAAAATATATAAAAGCTGCAAAAGAAATCTAAAAATTCAAAATTTAATTAGTTTGAGTTGTTTGCCATAAAATTGGTTTTCAACAATTTCCTTGTACTCAAATTGATCATATTTTGATACAATTTAACATACATTTAACATATTATAATGCGATAGGTAATTTAGGAAAATTTGCTCATAAGATCATGCTGCATGACTGGAACCTTTTTTTGTTCCTATTCAAATCAAGATGCTAAACTTTAGAACGGGCTCTCTCGGGGTTTGATATTAAACTATATACTCGTACTTATAAACTTAAACTATAATTACAACTTGGTAGACCGAGCGATTCAGCCACAATATCCCACAGCGATGTGTGGTGGAGCACAGCTATTAATCTAATAATAACAGTGTTTGGTTTCTCGCTAATATGGTATACTGTTTACAGAATGCATGTTATGTCATGTTCTTTTCCCTACCTGATCTTCATACCTACCATCCCCCTGAACAGTTGGTCAAGCGGTAAGAAGCCCAGTTCTTGGACCTCCTCAAAACCGGAACCCAATTTCTATTCCCCTATTTCATACCTTCCTTTATCCCATAATATTCACAATTTTATACCTCGGCGAAAAGTTACTACCTCGCGGGGCCGAGAAGTGCCGATATTGCCAGCGGCCCGTCGACGGGAGGCTTCAGGCGAGCCTAAACGCAAGGTCAGTTCCTCTCCTGCATGCCATTTTTCCATGCATTTATTTAATTATTGTGCTTCATTTAGTGGGTTAATAAGTCCCAAACCACCAAATACAGTCCACTCGTTCGTTTTTCTTTTCTTTTATTCCCTCGGATGGAAACGTACGGACAAGCAGTAATAATAATAAATTACTAGAAATAATATTAACTACGTTTGCTAATTATAGATCAGTGATATATCCTAGAGCTATCTAATACAAAATGCATGAAATTGTATTATGAAATTGTAGGTATGAATTGGGACTTGACATGTGCGGAATCCCTTGCGCCAAGCTGCTTGACCTCTTATGGTGCCCCCGGTTATGCAGCAGAGCTACTAGCTAAAAAGAAACACACGAAGTATCAGTCCATAATGCATGAAAATGAACTCGTAGCTTTTGCCGTGGAATCGTTGGGCCCGTGGACAAAGGAGGCCAGGGATTTAGTGGGCGTCTTAGGATCCAGATCGGCAAACATGACGGGGGGCAGGAGACCGAAGAGGTACTTTGTCCAGCTCTTGTCACTGGCCATCCAGCGAGGGAATGCGACGAGAATCCTGGGAACACCACCCACGTCAATGTCCCTCGAGGAAATGTTCCACCTCTAAGTGAAAAAATACAAAAGTAATAAACCTTTATGTAATAATTTGCAGCATTTTAATGTTCTTGTTCGCAGTCGATACTCACTTAACGAGTGATATTCCGCTAAAAACTATGAGTTGAATGATTTTAGGCATTTTTTTCGCCATGTTTATTGATTAAAAAAAATTACATATCCTTATCTATGTAGCTCCGTTCCAAAGTCCCCAACTAACAGATGGTCTTTTAACTTAAAAGGAACCATTTAAGGATTGTGGAAACGAACGCCCGATCTTTCCCCATGGATAAACGAAGGGCATCTGCTCCCAGGATATTGGTGCACTAAACATACATCACATACTCGACTCTAATCAGCTGTAACCCTATCTCAACTGGAATCTAACCTTCACCGTGTGAAGTAGATACCGCCGCCACGCTAGACTGGAATAGATTATCCCGCCAGGCACTTAATGCCTCCGAGCGATTATGTTGCAGTCACTTAATTAACGGGGTAACCCTCCTGTTAATTCACAACGTCGCAGGTTAGTTTCCAATATAGTAAGGGGGTTTGTGTCAGCTGGCTCTGTCCTTATTGTGTTTAGCTGGGCCGCCTTACGGAGTAATTTATTACTCCGATGGGTCTGATTGGCATAATTGAGCCCCTTCCCTTGCCAAAAGGAGGCGACACTTTGTACTGCAGGGTACAGGATCCGAGGTAATTTACTGATTAACCCTAAGGGTTGTTTACTTGTGGCTGAAACTTCGCCACTTTCGCTGATGATTTATTGCTATGTAAAATGGCACAACAAACCAAGATAATTAGGTGCAACTAGCTTACTGCAATCAATTCTACTTCATATTGGAGTGACATGGATAAATTGAAATTATCATCCATTCTCATCCATATTATTTGCCATGCTCGCTTTCTATTCATATATTAAAAACACTGCAAATTATTACACACATGTTTGTGATTTCTGAAGTAGATACCTAACCACTCATCATAAATTTTGGTAGGTATTTGAATCGTGTGTTTGATGTGTTTTTACCTATCTTCAGTGGCAATGTTGGGTGGGCAGTATAAATTCCTCAAGCGAGCGAAGCGAGCAGCATCCCCTACAGAAGTTAAACCTACCCTTAGAGATCTACCGTTTGCGAGCGAAGCGAGCAACATCCCCTACATGTTTCAATTTTAATACATCGCATGTATACATTTTTAATCGAGACCGCCGCTCGTTTCACAATGTTGCCAGCAGGCCTACGCACTTAAGTCTTGAAGGGACTCGATGACTCATTTCAACGGAATAAATACGGGTTTTTCCCTACTCATATGCAGCAATACCTTGCGAGCGAAGTGAGCAACATCCCCTAATAAACTTTTCGTGGTTCCACGTAGTTTTATAAGATTTAATTTGTTTGTAAGAATTTCCAACAGAAAAAAACGTCTGCGAATTTGGGTGGGCAGTATAACTTCCTCAAGCGAGCGAAGCGAGCAGCATCCCCTACAGAAGTTAAACCTACCCTTAGAGATCTACCGTTTGCAAGCGAAGCGAGCAACATCTACTACATGTTTCAATTGTAATACATCGCATGTATACAGCCACACTTTGCGAGCGAAGCGAGGAACACTCCCTACATACCACACTTTGCGAGCGAAGCGAGCAACATTCCCCATACGCCACACTTTGCGAGCGAAGCGAGCAACATTCCCCATATGCCACACTTTGCGAGCGAGGCGAGCAATGTAATGGGTGGTCCGGGGGGCTTGCCCTCCGGCTGGACGTGGAGGCGAGCGTAGCGAGCCGGAGCGGCTAGTATTGTAATAAAATGAAGGTATTCAAAAAAGTGCCGATTTATTTTTCTGATATGAAAATTAAAGGAGTTACACTTCGCAAGCAACGCATTACTTGTACGTGAAAATCAGTAGAAATAGAAAATATCCTGAAAAAAGTCCAGTCATGCAGCATGACACCATGAGCGAATTTTTGAAGAAATCTTCGACATTTCGGCGAGCGCCTTGGGTCTGCGCGCTAGTTCGTAAATAAATAGAACTTCTTCATAATTTCATGGATGATATTTTCTAAGCCACAGTCAGTATTAAAGCTACATCAAGTCCTAAAACAGTTGAGTGTAAAACATTAAAGAGAGTGACCGTGAGAATCGGAGGACGGAATATTTCACAGAGTAAACTCATCAGTTGTGAATACATTTTTTTTTTTTTTTTTTTTTTTAAACAAAAACAAGCACCTACTACCTACGTTTTAAACAGCATGGTTCTAGGATTGGTTATACAGGGATACTTCCATAAGAGTAGTTCAATCTGAATTTGGACAATGTTTCATGCAAATATTACCGATTTTTACAACTAGCGAACGGCATTATTTCGATTTTTGACTGATTTTTCAACTTTGAAATTTTTGAAAACTTGATACATATTTTTATAGGAAATTTTACGCTGATTCCGAATATACCACATTTAGTATGCTGAAAAAAATTATTTCGCACAACAAATCGCAAAAAACAGGCTATTTTGAAATGTTTGACTACATTTTTGAAAATTTCAACCCGAAGATGTAATCCGATCATGCTGGCCAACGAACTTGAACTTTCGTTTCGTGTCCTTAACATTTTAAAATTTGTTTGAAGTTTCTAGCACAATTCTACGGACAGTTATCGTCTGGAATGACACATACATATATACATACATACATACATATACATACATACATACATACATACATACATACATACATACATATATACATACAAAAAAAATGCGTTAAACTTCAGAATATGATTCAGAATAGCCTGAAACGGATTTCTGGATAACATTTTTTCAAAAATTCACATTCTACAAATTTTGAGGCGAGAGCAATAGCTTAATTAGCGAATTTTTGAAGAAAATTAAGCTATTGCTCCAGCCTCAAAATTTGTAGAATTCGAATTTTTGAAAAAATTTTATGCAGAAATCCGTTTCAGGCTATTCTGAATCATATTCTGAAGTTTAACGCATTTTTTTATGTATGTATGTATGTATATGTATGTATGTGTCATTCCAGACGATAGCTGTCCGTAGAATTGTGCTAGAAACTTCAAACAAATTTTAAAATGTTAAGGACACAAAACGAAAGTTCAAGTTCGTTGGCCAGCATGATTGGATAACATCTTCGGGTTGAAATTTTCAAAAATGTAGTCAAAAATTTCAAAATAGCCTGTTTTTTGCGATTTGTTGTGCGAAATAATTTTTTCAGCATACTAACATGTGGTATATTCGGAATCAGCGTAAAATTTCCTATAAGAATATGTATCAAGTTTTCAAAAATTTCAAAGTTGAAAAATCAGTTAAAAATCGAAATAATGCCGTTCGCTAGTAGTAAAAATCGGTAATATTTACATGAAACATTGTCCAAATTCAGATTGATCTACCCTTATGGAAGTATCCCTGTATAACCAATCCTAGAACCATGCTGTTTAAAACGTAGGTAGTAGGTGCTTTAAAAAAAAAAAAAAAAAAATGTAATCACAACTGATGAGTTTACTCTGGGCATGTGTTAATAATTTGATTCCATGTTTGTCTATCAAAATCATAAACTAAAATTTCTCAACACGATCAATAGCGACTGAAATGTCGAATTTTCTTCAAAAATTCGCTAAAAAACTGTTGCATTTTTCAGTACAAATTTTTGTACTCACGTAGGCCAGCCAATAGATATCTCGATGTCAATATATAGCACGAAAGAATGGTTATCTGATATTTCGAATAACTCTTTTGTGATTGGAATAGAGAAGAAAATCTGATTTGCTTGATTCCTTGTTGAGTTGTTTCAATGTGTATGTATACATGGCTCGTACATAATAATTTATGGTGCAATTTTGATGAGGTAAGTTTGTAGTTAGTCGTTTATGTTGAGGACATGGCTTATGTTAGCTCTCATCACTAAATATAATTATTTGATATTATAAACCCAAGTTTAGTAAACTTCGGTCTAATAGTTGAACTGAAGATGTAAAGGCCAATGATTTACTTGTAATTCATGATTTATGTACATATTAATGGAAATACATTACTCAAGCGATTAGTCTATCTTCATAATACACTTTGAGTTTTTGAAATTATTGATGAGATGGATCTTTACATTTTACACATACATAGTGTGTCCCTATCTTTGATAGAGAGAGAGAGAGCACGGAGGACCCAAAAATGATAATCCAATTTTGATTCCTAATTCTATTAAACGGAGCAGTCTCATCTTAGATCGTTAGTAGTCTACAACACGTTTCTTGTTTAATAAGTTAATTAATGCTTTCGGGTGTTATTTTAAAAACTCCTCTCAAATGCATTGACCACTAAAAAAGATGTAATTAATATGTTAATTTGAAATTGGTCGAAAAAAGAGAGCCGGGTCAGGGGGATCAACAAAAAAGTGTTGTTACACGCGGAGAAAGGGCGGAGCTGGCCTACCATTTAAAAGGTCCAGTCCTTTGGGAGCGGAGCGGAGGGCTTAACTGGACCAAGGGTAACTCGATAACACCTGGCCGGCAAATCACATTTGCATTTTAAGGTCTTGCAAGAGATAACCCCCACCTACGCCGAAGGTTTTTTTTCGCGTTGGCTACCGAAATGATTAGCGAGCCTTATTTTTGTACTGAGCATTTGTCAGTATCAGTCAGATCTTAATTGCTAATTACCCAGTCAAACAACTTTATAGTTGTACTTCCTAAAAACGCTGCGAAGTTACTTCATGAATGTTAGTACTTCTGTGCAAACTGCACGCTCACGAGTGCGAAGACAGTCATAACGAGAGAACTGAATATACTTAGCGAAATTGCTGAGCTGAAACTGCAGAGGTGCAGTTTACACCTGCATGTTAAAGTGTTTTGCGATAGACAAAGCAGCGTACAGCAGCGTGCAGCGTTCAGCGTTTTGTTGAAGATTGTTTTTCTCTTCCGAATCATAGCGGAGTCAACAGGTGGTTTCATTTGGTTTATTATAGAGATGTATATGAAAAAAACTCTACCATTTTTCGAGAGTTTTCGAGATTTAGCTGTTTTATATCTCAACTTGAATGGTACTCTTTAGGGTTTTGCGAAAGGGAAGCCGATGATCCAGGCCTAACTGGATCATGTGTTCCTGTGCGTGTATAACTTGGTCCAGTAGTTTCAGAGAAAACCTCGGACGTTCCGGCATATGGAGGACGGACGGAGTTTTTTTAATTTCTTGTTTCGGACACTGAAAATTCTGGAACGCAAACCGGCAAACTTTGAGGGGAGTTCGAACGATATTTTTCTTCAGTCGATTAAAAATGGTCATTATTGAAACAATCAGCCAAAATTAAGGTGAGAGATTTATACTTCTCATAATTGTAAAAAAAAACTGGGTTAAAACTAATTCCGGTTCTAGAAGCCTTGGTAAGTTAAGCTCTCTTTTCCCTTGCACGATCACAAATTATATTCTCCTCTTGTGATGTGGAGAGTCTGTGGAGCAGCTTGTAGCATGAATCGTAGTTGGGTGAAGAGCGAACATACCCACCTTCCTCTCCATCTCCATTAGATGCGAGAATTGCAGGGTAAATATCGGAATTGGCCAGGAATGGAATCAGCGTGAACGATCAGAAGGTAAATGTAATTATTAATTTCGATTGGATAACAATTATCTTATGATATTTGAGTGCAATGTTAAAACGATTAAATGCTATAAGCTAAGGAACGATTTGGCAATTCTTGAAAAACTCTTGTTGGACGGATGAAAAGCCAAATTATTAGATGCAAATGTTTGTCATTGTAAATTGTGCTACAACTAAAGAGCCAGTATCCAGGATAACAAGCCAGCTGTATCTTGCAGCTGTATCTTGTTGCTGTACTTACAGTCTGCATCTGCACAAAGCTACCCTGAAAGTGCATCAGCATTTCCATGTAAGACCCTTTTTCATTATAGTATGTCCAGTGCAAATGGTGCTAACTGTTCAATCCATCTTGCCAACTGCTGATCCACTCTCTTGAAACTTGTGAGCCATCTCAGTGATGAATGATCAGTGTGCCTAGTAAGTTTCTTTCCATTGTCAAACCCGTAGGACGTGAAGGCCTTTACTGCACTGATTGAAAACTCTTTTCGAGTTACACCATTGTTCCGTTCACACCTTGACAGACAACTACAAAGATCGATCACCTTTTCTTAACCCTCTTGTGGGTACCTGGGAAACCACGGCCCCTATATCCACATCACTTGCATCAGTATCAATCATGAATGGACAATCTGGGAAAACATACTTTCAAACAGGAGCAGTAACTTCTTCATTTATGTAAAGGCTTTTCACAGGAATCCGATCAAGTTACTGCAGCAACCTCCTGTTTTAGATCACTTTTTAGATCATCTTTTCAAAAAGATGATTTGTTCATCGCACGGGTGTCGATCCTAATTTTTGACTTTGAAATGTTTTGTGTACTCACGATCTCGTTCTTTGGTGTCCAAATGGTGTAGCAATCAAACTGAGATTATCACTTTCCAACTGCCCCATACTTGTAAAGAATAAACATAAATTTTACTATGAAATATCGGACATACCGTACAATATGGACAAATAAAACCAATCCAACTTTCGCATGTTAACATACTTTCAGGTAGGTACCCTTCCTCGAAGTTCACGGCTCACCGGTCACCTCCCGACTACTGTTGCAAGGTTGCCAACCCCGCTGTTTAAAGCTATATAATAAATTTGATGTAGTTAGTAAAAATTACTAGTCTTAGAGTAGTTGAATTTCTGAAAACTGTGTCTCTTGTTGTGTACAAGGTTTAATCGTGCTTTGCTATTGAGTTACGATCCTTATTTAAACGAAACATGTGCCGGTGAGATACCAAGACAAGTCATTCATGGACAAAAACGGGCGAAACCCGGTTGAAACAGAAACCGTCTCAATCTCCAAACAGGGAACTCTCGCGTTCCCTTGGGACGAGAAAAGCGGACAAATACCAGTATATTCGTTCTCCGAACTACGTTAACTTCCTCCCTCTTAGTCTTTGGAAAGAAACTACGTGGCTCAAGTGCGAGGGTGCTCTGATACGCTTTGCTGTTAAGCCCTCGAAAATCACAACTGATTGCACACTCTCCCGTGTAAGGAGTTAAGAGCCAGACGCCCTTTTGCCGAGGCCCTCCACATTCTCCGTTAGGAAGGGAATACGACTTAGCCACTTATTCAGTAATTTACCTAGTTAATGCACAACGCAGTTGCTAAGTCAATGTCTGAGCATGAATTGGTATCTCTGTTTGACAAACTTGGAAAACCAAAGCAACAAATTAATATTAGCAAGTTTTCCTAAAATCACTGCTTAGTTGGGTAAGGAGTATAGCTTTCTCACATATTGTAATATGAGCGTATAGAATGAGTCAAAATTATACAATGCAAAATATAATAGTAATATATGTGTGTACGCATACTAATAAGTAAATAAGTGCTATAATTCAAGTTTATGCATGCGCACACATTATTATCAATCCAATGGCATTCACCATTTAAGGTAAATAGGAGACCAACAAAGATGTTACCGGCATGATCCCTGACTGTTTCATCAAAATCGGTCTATTAGTCTCGGAGTTTCCTATGTGACAACCGATTTCAGGTTTGCGCGTATGTACTGGTTAATACAAACAGCCACCACAAAATTCATGGAATACCATCTTCAGACTTGTACCCGAGTGCCCTCAAATTTGAAGGAAGTTGAACTTATGATAGATCTGGAGATATTGATGTTTCGGGTAATTGACGTTTGCGCATGCACTCACGCTCACGATTCATTCAGCATAGAGGTTGAATATAGATAGGATACGCTTTTGTTAGGGTTGGTCACTCAATGAAAGTGAACGTGAACCTGAGAGAGCCAACTTGGTTCTTCCGATTTTTATGAAATTTTCAGGATGCGGGTTTGTCTGTAGATGGTCTCCTTACCAATCTCACTGTTCTCAAATAATTACGTCATTCTGCGCATGCCCAAACGTGAATTACTTCAAGCATAATTTTTCCGTTTTCTGATTGACAGATTTTGCAGTTTTACGCAACATCGTGATTTACGATTTTCCGCTATCAAGACCTACCGATTTTCCGCTACCATTTGAAACGTTTCAGTGATCTATTCATTCATGTTACGGGTACGAGGAATTCATGTTACAGAGAGCAATTGAATAGGGCTGTGAACATCAGAAGTTCGAGGTGAAACAGGCACCGAGGAATGTTCCTAGGACTATATTAGGTAGCCCTTCTACGCATATTACTGGTCCCTAGAAAATTGCCTAACAAACTGAGTATATATTACATTATCAAATATAACGATGTCAAAATGAAGGAGAGAGAAGAAGAAGAAGAAAAAAAAAAAAACCTCAACAGTGACTGTGACGACATAATCTTTTTGACGTAGCGAGGATTATAACCCCAGCCAACAGTGCTAGAGTCCTTATTTCAACTACTGAGCTTACGATGCCTTGTATGAAAATAGAAAAATTAGGATCCTCTGAGGTGAATAGGCCTGGACGGGATCATGTAAAGTTCTTACTAGAGAGTTCCTGGTTACTTCGGTTACAGATCACACGGTCCACGTGAACCATGATCAGCTGATCTCTTAACAATCGACAGCTGACAAATTACTACAATCGCGCGACGTGAGTAGGAGACCGCTTGATTTAAGGCGCAAGATCGAGTCTTAGTACGCCCTCGTTACCACGTCTTCAACAGTACGCCCGTGAACGCTTAAACCCGAGGAAGGTTTCTGTGATAAGCGTGTATGAATTAAATATATAATTATATTAAAATATACTACTTTTATTTATATTAATCTTATTTTCATTCGAAGCAGTCCAATAATCGAGCGCCCAAAAACAACTCAGTCAACGAAACGGAGGATAAAGGGTAGCCGACAAACGGATGAAATCTTTTCATTCCAATCATATCTACCTTTTTCAAGATGCAAACATTAAACAACTAACATACCAACAGGTGTTAGTATTTTACGGTGTTTACCTACAAAGTGCATAAAATCTCTTTTACCAACCTCTAAATCTACATACACCAATATTACTACTAACGAAATTGAGCGAGAACTTACTCGAACGATCTCCAGTGCTCCAGAAGGATGTGTCTTCAAGATAAACCAGGTACGCATCGTCGGGACCGTCTCTGCTGAATAAACTAGATTGATAATATAATCATAAGCCTCGAAGCCACAAGTAAAACGCCGGACGAACGGACGACGGACTGATTTGATTTTTGAAATCTACGTATCTTGAAACGTAACCAACAATTTTGAGAGAGGGGATAAACAAATTTCTTGGCCGATTACAAAGGTTCACTTTACAGACACCACTACAAATTGAAAACAAAATAAAACAACACGATGATGGATGATGGAAACTGGGATCAGGTTGAAGGAAAACAGAGTCGGAGAAATACAAGATGTCGGAATCAGCGACAGGTTACAAATCATTTGATAATAGGCGACGTGTGAAAACGCGTGGAACACCGAGCTTGCACCGTAGTAACAGCCGTGTTAGCGAAATTTTGATTTTCACTAGATTCACCTTATAAGAACACTGTAGTAACCAGGAACTCTATATTATCTCTAATATTATGTGATGCAAACGGATGAACGTACAGCAACCCGGATGGGTTGATTTGGTTCTTTGAAATATAACTATAGATGACTGAAAAAAATAATTTTACCTTGAAAGTTTTTGAGATTTGGATTTTTAAATAATTCAGTCCTTAGATTCTACCCAGTTACTGGCACGACCATAAACTATGTATGATTTTTGAGCCAAATTTCATTAAGTTTGGTCCCGTAGTTTTGGAAAAAAGCTTCGGACGGAAGGATTTTAACACACAATGTGTTTTTACGTAGGGTTATTTGGTTTGAAAATGTCTGTACTGTAAGATCCCCCCGAACCCCACCACTCTGTCGTGTCTATGCACGGCCAAACGGCTGAGTTGGGGGAGTGTACGAGTGGGGGGATCTTCTTAGGATTTTTCCGAAAGGGGGCATAAGCGAATTTAAAATTCTCTAATCCCACCCGAACCATGGGCCGTAGGGCGGGAGGGGGGTCGAAGTAACGGTTAATGTGCGCTTTTTGGACTTCCCCGCTTCCTGTACCCCTCTAAACGGCAGTTGAAAATTCCGGAAAAATACCGGTTTCGTAGGTTTTTCTACGAGGAAGACGACGGCGCGATCGGATCGCGAAAAAAGTATCGGGAAATGCGTAAAAAAATGCAAGAGTACGGACCCGTTTTCTCGAAAAGTCCGACGAAAAACTTGGTTTTTTCCGAATAAAATATAATCCATAAAGGTACAATTTTCGGAACGGTTTTCGCGGGCGAAATAAAGGTTTGATCCCAACGAATCTGAATCCGAAATCGGATATCGAAAAAAGCGACGGGAAGTCGGTCAAATTGCGAGGGGAAGCGAGGCAAAGCGATTAAAGTGACGTGGAGGCGAGCGAAGCGAGCCGGAGCGGCTAGAATGTTGATAATGGTGAGTGGAAACGCTGCTCAAGTGTTCTCTACGGACTGGGCAATCAGTACCTACTCACGTAGCCCTGCGACCCATCATTCGCGCGAGTGTGTGTATAAATGAAAATATATAATATAATATAATATTCATATAATATAATACATTGTGGCAAGCATTATTATATTATTATAAATATTATAAATAAGCCGGTAGGTAAGAAAGACCGGTACGTACTGCTCCCATTTCATTGACAGTTAGTATTCAGACGTTAGTTGGATTGCTTGTAATCTTTATGATTATTTGACTAATTCATCCGGAAGTGTAATAATAATATTTTCCAATCGGACTGATGTTGTGATACTTTAAATGTACCTATTGTGATTAAGTAGGGTAATGTAACCCGTTCTAGTTCAGAAACACAAAAATTTACCTACCTATATTGCTGAATTGCTGCTTGTGGTGAAAACCACCCCCTCTTTTCAACAGCCCTTTTCAGGGCTACCAAAAAGAGGTAGACACAACACACAAATATTTATAAGACGTCGAGTTATAACTCCGTCAAACAAAATATTTCACCAGAGAGAAAATACGAAATTCTCTCTCAAAAGTGAAATATTAACTAATAACATACAAGGCGACCTCCCTAGACACTTACTGGGCGAGAGAGACGCGACAAGTATCTCGAACCAAGTCGCCTTGAATGAGAAAACTCAAACAGAAAATCAAACGTCCTCTAAAACTAACAAGGACAATTCAAACAAGCCTACTCGCCAATCAGAAACACTGATTACACGAGAGACAATAGGCGAACCAACCAGGAGGCGGCAAGCAACCACCTCTGGTCCAGCAGCCACCCCGGGGACCCCGTCTGAACAACGGACGCAGGGAAACCACCCGAGGACCCCGTCTAAACTCAAGGTCGTCGGCTCCGCGACGGACGCTCGTAAGCCACCCCGGGGACCCCGTCGCAGCGACGGACGTGGGGAAACCACCCCGGAGGACCAGCTCAGCTATCATACTCGCAGATACTGAGAAAACAATGTGCGAGCCAATGAGATTACACAGTTGAATTAACGAAATTAAGCGGACCAATCAGGAGGCGGCAGGAGGCGGCCACCTCCCTATAATTACCCCGCTCGGAGCCCTCCGAAATTCATTCCACTCTCCGCTCTCGACGACTACACTCCGAAGTACGAAGATTCTACACGCTCTACGCTGACGATCCTTCTGCTCCCGAGTTCATCTCAAGAACGGCTTCCTACTGCTTTCTACAAGGCATACCTTCTCTCCACACAGATCTCGCATTGGCATCTACGAGTCCAGTGATTATTCATCCTGCTCATTGCCCAACGTAGTTCTTCTGTCAGGACGCCACCCGGTACATCTATTGATATTCTCATTAGATCGTACGCCCGCTGGGACGTTCCGAGACGTGTCGCCCGGGTTTCGTAGCACTAGGCTCGTCACCGACCGCTGTGGGCACGCCGATAAATTACACAGCTCATCCGCTCTAATTTATCGTCCAAGGAAGTCTTTTTCAAGACTACAAGGTAGGACCCTGACATCCGAGCAAAGGAAAGAAGCTCTGTCAAGCGAGTCCACCTTCCAAACCCTCTATTTCTATACGTAGAGGTATCGAAAACGAGTTAATAAACTCGGATATTTCGATGGAGCGCCGCCCGTCCTATTTCCTCATGCAAGGGGAGGCGGAACACGGCGCGGCCGGGCCTCTTAGCCCACGCAGCGCTCCCTACCAGCTGCTCGACCCGTCCGCTGTTCCTAGCGACGGCCCAAGGCTCGATCCTCGCGAAGAGATCGCCTTCTCACCTAACGTATTCATGAAGGAAACGTTAGATCAAGCCTCACACACACAAAAGTTCGAGGATACCTTTCAGACCCGCTCTGAAGTCAATCATCATGATTCGACAAAGATTTCCGAATATCCACGATATTCTACACAAGGCTACCCGGCCGATCCGAGTGTCAAATACACTCCAAATGTGCTAAAAACAAAGGATACTTTTCAGTACCTCAACCAAGCCCAACATATTCCTCCTACAGATATAAATCTTAGGCCGGAATATTACATAACGGCTCAGCACCAAACCGATCGAACCCAGCACCCACTATGCGAGCTCAGTGCTCCACGCGGCTGCGACACGAACTACCCCTCAGTTCCTCCCGCCAAGCAAGCTGACCTTGGCGATTTCGCTCACATTCCTTACAGGAATACCTCAGGGACTAACCCGCATAACCAGAATATAAATGTCCCACTTGGTCTACCTACACCAAGTAAAACATATATAAATCCACTACACTGCTGTTGTATTGTTGAAGTCCATCCACTATTGAAAATTCATTCAGCCTCTTGTGGTTAATAGTTCGAGGCTTAAAACTAGTTAGTTTGTCCAAGTTCAATAAACTTACTCCTCGAGGTGAAATGCAATGTTTTGAGTTTTACCTTCAATTCAACTGAATAAAATTCGCAAAAAATATTTACATTTTACATGCTCTCTGTCCTATTATAAGCTCTTTGCTACGATCCAAGGCGCTGGATTCCAAGAACGCGGAATGAACTTTGGCCGAACTTACCAGAATGCCACCAGCCCTCCGGGGAATTCCCGAAATACACATTCTGTGTTTTATTGGTTTGATCCTTGATCCTAACATTAACAATCCGGGGGTCTGGGGGTGTCCCCCAGATTTCATTTTACAATAAATGTACCATCATGAACACAAACCAGTGGCGGCTAGACACCCCCAACGGCAACGTTTTTTTCTTTCGAATTCGATTCTTAGATCTTACGCATCTTGAAATGTAAACCAGCAAATTTTGAGGGGGTTAAATTTTTTTCTTGATCAAAGATTCATTATAGAAACGAATAAACCAAAATGCTAGTTGACGTTACTAAAAGCCCATGCTTAGTATCAGATCACATATTACATCGGTTTGTTAATCTCAGGAAAATCTTGAGAGAGGGCTGGTGAAGGAAAGAAGTATGACAGCCTTAACAAATCATTAAGATTTAGATAGATGGTTCAAATTTGACCACATAAAATAACCTAAATTACATTTCACTAAGAAACTCAAGTTGAATGGGTTTATCCTTTCAAACACTAAAAGCCCCAGATAGAGGGGCTTCGAAACATCATATTAAAAAATAATGTGAAAAGAACAATTGCCAAAGAAGAAAAGAAAAAGGAACAAAATACCTTCAAGTCATTATTAATTAATATTTAAGATCGGAATCTGATTATCAGGCTCCGGAAAATAATCCTTCTTTACCGGGAAATGCGAATTTTTAGATCCTTAAAAGTTACGAAACAATCCGTTACCGCCGATTCCATTCCTTTTTAACGAACTTCATTATAAGTACTTCAATAACATTAATAAAAATCGCTAAAAAAAGATTATCTCTCAAGGTTATCTCTCAACTGAAATATTAGAAGGATTTTGGGTTATATTAAAAAGCTAACTTACAAATTACTGAAATAAAATAAAACACGTACATACACTTTAATTCACCATTAAAGTTATTTTCTATGAACCATTGTAATCCAAGTGTAGAATCCAAAAATCGAAAAATCGCATCGGAAATCGCATAAACCAAACTCAAAACGTATTTTTGGTTTATGAGATGGTATACTATGAATGTGGAGCAGAATGAGTAGAAAGTCGTCCATCATGAGATAATCACAATATTTAAAAAAAAAAAAAAAACCATCTATTTTATTGACTTTCAGCGGTTTTCTACCCATTACAATTTGCTTTATTTGTGGGCTTACGGTTAATATACTAAGCTCATTTAATTATTCACGTTTAATCTAAATTCATTCGAGTTGTAAAAAGAAAAATTCAAAAAATCTATACTTTTCATTGTGGGCCATTCGTAAACTTATAAATACAAATATTACCTAGTAGTTGAAATTCCATAACTTTTGAAAGGAGACGAGAGATGGATGAAAAATAGGTTGGAAATTATTGTTTGGAGTTACGTGAAGCCAGTCGAAAAGGTTTTATCGTTCAACGAAATACAAATTTTTTGGGCCTCTATTTACCGCCAGAATAGATTCAGATTAGATACACGAACATTTGCTCGGTAGTATCATATCCATGGTCCTTGTCATAATAATTGAGGAATACACTAAAGATTGTCACAAAATGCGTAACCTAAATAAAATTAAACACTTCAATGAATTCGAATTTCTTAGGTAGGAGAGTCTACAGACCTAACAGAGTTTCAGTTTCACTAATGTTCAATGGGGACCATCATAAATCATCCTGCACACTTCTAAAATTCTAAACTTGTATTTCCTGAACGAGTTTCGTACTTTGGATTTTTACCTTTGTCCAGCTGAATAAGGCGTTTTACTCAGTGAGCGCCGGCTGTTCAGAGCTTTTCTCCGAAAGTACTGGAATACATTTAATAAAATTTGTATCAGATCAAAAATCACATAATGGGGCTAGTTGCTCCTGAATCCTCGGCATCAGTATTGATTGAAAAATGAATAACGTTTGGTTTTAATGGTTTGGTTGTCATTGATATAATATCAATATATAATCGATAAAAACGCGGCAGGCCGCTCGTACTTTTTCTCTTATGAGAGGAGAGCTAAGAGCATTAAAAATGTCTCGGTAATTTCAATGTTTTTTATTGCTTTAAATAAAATAACAATTAGAAAACATAAAATAATTATTGACGCACAATTACTGAATTCGCAGTAAGCCAGTCTTGACGATGCCCAATTCTTCCACGAATATGAATTCATAGTTATTTTTTTAATAACTGGTATTGTGAAGTATCCATTGACATCATATTGACAAAATGCTTGCAACCATAACAACACCTAACTTGTTTACAGGTTGCGTGACTTTTCTTTGCATATCAAAATTTCCGTAACAAACTTTTCGGTTGACCCGTTGACTAAGACATTTTCAATGTGAATATAATAAATGATAAACGATTTTCAACTCCATTGTGTGATATATTTTAGCGAATTTTTGTAAAAAATGTAGCTATTAAAAAGGCTCAGAAAATTTTAAAATCAAAATTTTAAAAAAATTTCTTTATTTGAATATGTTTTGAAGCATTCTGAAAATTATTCCTGACTTTCTATTGGTGAGAGCTCACGTCTATGCACCTTCCATTAAATTTGTTTTATTCTTATCTATGATTAGATTAGTAGTCAGCGTATAATAATGAAACTTTGCGTAATAGTTTGCAGCGTTTTTTTTTTTTTTTTTTTTTTTTTTTTTGTTTCTTGAAACGTAAACCGAAAATCTTTGAGGGGCAGTTTTTTTAAAGCATGCACATGCTTCAGCCGCGGACTCCTTGCCCTTAAACGTCCCAAACATGGATCCCATGGATAAGATTTACAAAAGTAGCGTACATTTACCCAGTTTCTTAATCCACTGCTCTTCTTCCTGGAAGTTGAAATTTTATAGGGAACTTCTCTGAGATATCAAGAGCCGAATGGAATGACGGGCTTCATCATGATCAGCTGGTTGAGTTAAATTCTCTCATTTTTACTCTAGGAAGTTTAAACTTGACAGGGAGACTCTCCGTGGCATTAAGAGACGAATGAAATTATGCTGAATGATCAACTGATTCAGTTAAATCTCTCATATTCACTCTAGGAAGTTACAATTTGATAGGGAGCTCTCTGAGATATTAAGAGCTAAATTACAGGCTCCATCCTGATGAGATGATTAAGCTAAATTCTCTACTGTTCCCCCTAGGAAGCTGGAATGGAGTCTCCCTGATACCTTGAAAGACGAATGAAATTATGGGCTTTATCCAGGAAATTCTAAATTCACGGCTTCAAAAAATTAATACATGGAATTTGAAAAACCGTTTGGAGGTTTTGATGCAGTATTCTGTGGAGATCTTCTCCAACTACCTCCCGTAAGGAAAACAGCGATTTACAAACGGAGAAGAATGCGGTTCGATACGGAGGTTCATTGGCAAGTTTAACATATCTACCTGCACTTTACCTACACATATTAACCTGAATTCAGCAAATCAGCATTTATGAAAACAGAATTAAGTAAATCAGCATTCAGCAATTAGTTCACCAGCTGGCTATAGCATGTGCATACTTCAATAGTTTAAGCCGCTAGGCTGCAAGTAACCTGTATTTGAGGGTCAAGGGGGCGCGTAGGGCCGATTTATTTTTGCTTCCTCACTACCGGACGCACTACCGGACGAAGGTAGAAATAGAAAATGGTGGCAGAAAAAGGCAGCTTTGTGTGTTTACAAGGAGTAAAAAGAGAAAAAAAAGTTTTCCTCCATTTTATATTTAATTTCTCCAAATTCTAATTTCCAATTCTATTCTATTTGCTTTTTGCGTCTAAAAGCTTGCTGCTCAATTTTGGTTCCGTTTCTGTCTATGTGAAAGTGCCAATTTCTTGTCACGCCTATAACTATACTAAGTTTTAGATATATTTTGATGAAATTTTCAGACATTATGATGGTTTGTCGTCGGATCAATAGTGGTGCAAGCGTAAAAGTTGATTTCTCACAATCAATTTGCCCGATTTCGTTCACACTCGGGGGGTAGTTCGGTGTATATATCTCAGAAAAGGGCCTCTTGAGTTTTATCGAAATTAGCTGAGCAATACGAAAGGAAATAAAGTTGGATTAAACATGTGAAACCCGAATCTAATGGAAAAATTTTGATGACATTTTTCGGAATTGAGTGGGTTAGTCCCTAGATGGTGCAACGTGTGAATATAAATTTCGGTTGACGTCTATTTCGGCCATAATTTGTTCTTTTCACTAATTGTATATGGCTATATTACAATAAGTGACATTGCTTTACCTTCCACCCAACTGGGTAGACGTTTTTTGGTCGATTATACAGGTTCAGTGAAAATAGTAAGCTAGAATGTGTACATTAAGTGCGAAAAAAGGCTGCAGCCAAAATATTAAAAAATAGGTAGCTGAACTGAATTTTGTATACAATCATGTTATTAATTATTATGAATTAAGTATTATTTAATTACCTGGTATTAACATTTAGTATGAACATATATACCTACTAGTTGTGTGGCATTTATATCATGTGATATGTATCACTTTATTAATATAACTTTTTTTTTGTAAATTCATGCGTCAATATTGAACGATATACATATTAGCTAAATCTATTAGAAGAAGAGGAGTTGCAAATTTTTTTGAAGGACTCACATAAATCTTAATTTCTTATTTATCACACCGGCACGTAGGTAGTTCGGCAGAGCACGATTAGTTGATGTTATCTCAGCCAAGAACAAAAACTACTAGCGGTTGTGCTCCAAACGTGGAGGGGGGAATTCAGCGAGCGTCGCGGTTCGGCGTCGCCCTTCTTATGCGAGCTTCGAACTTTTTGTGATGAACGGGTTGGCCTCTAGTTAGCTCGGAGATAAGGCAGTTTAATTGCGCCCTCGGTGAAATAGAGACGAAGAGCGATCTATACTTGGGAGAGAGAGAGCGAGAGAGAGAGAGAGAGAGAGAGAGAGAGAGAGAGAGAGAGAGAGAGAGAGAGAGAGAGAGAGAGAGACAGAGAGAGAGAGAGAGAGAGAGAGAGAGAGAGAGACTTTATTTATAAAAAAAAAAAAAAAAAAAAAAATGTATATATATATACAAACAAGAAATAACACTATTCTGAACAATATTGCTCGTCATAGGTTAAGACTCGTGTTGACGAGACAAGAGATGCAGCTGTTTACACTTTAAATAGAAATGAAGTCTTTCTAAGATTACCTAATATTTAGAGAAAAAGGAAAAAAACTATTTAAATGCAAAAAAAAAAAAAAAAAATAAAAAAAAAATAAAATAAAATAAAATAAACTACATGAATAAAAAGAACAATATGACCTTTGAGAATATATGACCTTTGAGAAATGACAATATGATTTTTGAGAACAGTGTTAACAAACGTAACTACTTATTATAATTGAGTTGGCTTCTTCTAAGCTCAACCCTCCATGAAATGACTTTTTTCTTACAAGCAGGGAGTGTAAGTTTGGCAGGGTATTTTGACTCTTCTGTCAAAGCCCTATGAATTATAGAAAGAATATACAACGGAGTTCTAGTTGTGGCAGTAAGTCGGATAATGGGATTTACCACGTTTCTCATTAATTTAAACCTAGTTTGATAGCCATGGGGATTGTTGAAAACCGAAACTAGATATTGATTTTTGTGATAATACAACAAAATAGACTTAATAAATAAATGACGCAACGATAGCAATTTAGCCTCTTCAAACAACCGGCTACTCGGGTACCTTCGGGGCTGGCCCAACATCATCTTTAGGAGAGCTTTCTGAAGTATGGACAAACTATTTATCACGGCAGAATAGGCTCCACCCCATACAACTACTCCATACTGTAGGATGGATTGGAAAAGCCCGCAATAAACTCGCTTTAAATTGGCGGGACCTATTAAATTACGGGTATTGTAAAAGATAGGTTCAAAATTGGTGAGTTTTGACCGTACGAAGTTCACATTCTCCTTCCATGACAATTCGGAGTCCATCATTACACCAAGGTGTTAATAGACTGTTTCTCAATTTCTGCACAGGTGCATTTACCAGTCCCCACACGAGTGAATAAGATGGAACTATCTCTGACCTCCTTATTTCCTGCACGTCCAAACTTCATGTACTTAGTTTTTTTTAAAAATATTTAATGTTAATGAGCTACATCTAAGCCAATTGCTGATCCTATTCAAAACAACGTTAGCTCTCTCGTATACTTCCTCCCAACTACCGCCCTCCACCAGGATGGCAGCATCGTCGGCAAAAGGAAGGCCCTAGCGTCTGACAGGTGTTTAGCTAGATCATTAATGTAAATTAGGAACAATAGCGAACTTAATGGACTCCCCTGAATGACACCATTCTCTATGCAGCGAGAATCGCAACACAAACTACCAAATGAAACTTTCTGCCACTTGCAACTCAAATAACTCCTGAACCAACCAAGAGCGGTTCCCCGAATGCCCAAGACCTCCATTCGTTTTAAAAGTTCGCACCGATTAATGCTGTTAAAAGTTTTGGCCAGATCTAAATAGGCTACAATTAATTTAGTGTTCCTATCCCGAATTTCCTGTATCGCAGAGGTAAGAGAAAAAAGAGCATCCTCAACACTTCGGCCCGGACAGAAACCAAACTGGGATGAACTCAACAGGCCTTTAGATTCCAAGTAGATGGTCAGATTTTGTTTGAGCCATTTCTCAAAAATTTTTGAAAGGGTGGAAAGCATTCATATCGGGAGATAAAGGGAGCGATCTGCAAGAACCGCCTAAATACCTATGTTCGTACATAACGCTCCCCCACAGTATTTATACAACAAATTGCAAGTATTTATTGATTCATTTCGGCTTTCACAATAGTTGTATAGGGTGAGGTGAGTTATTTGAGTACCGAAATTTCAATAGTGCAACTTTAACCTCGCTCAGCTCTACCTCAGCTAGAGTAATTTTTTTTCAAAATGTAGGCATTTTAATTCAGATAACAAATGCTGGATTGATATTCCATGTTTTTCACTTATTCATTTTTTTAAACGACCTCCTTATACACATTTACCCACCATAACGGGGTAAATGTGTAAACGGCTCTGGCTTCCTTGTCTAATCAACTCTGATTGTTAATGGGCAAATGTGTAAAAAGGCCACTGTTGAACAAACAAAACGGTATATTCAAAAATTTTCTATCACAATTTTTTTTCGGTGGAAGCAAACTTTTTTCCCCAACAAGTGCTAACAAGGGGAAGTGAAAGGAAGGGAGAAGACATTCGAAAATCCATTCATGATTTGGCGCGGTTTTTTAAAGGATTACTCATTTGCTTTGTAGGGGTCCAAATCGACAAGATCGGGGATAAATTCTGGGAGAAAAAATCGAATCACCTAAAATTCCAATTTATTTTTACATTTTAAGGTAAAGTCATTGGTAACAAAGACTAGTCCCGAAAACAGCTCCATCAATTAACCATACCATAAAAATGTCCGTAATTAAAGAGAAGGTTTCTCATACAAACTTGGCAGAGGAGTTCATTAGAATTTGAACTTAGCTGGAGACTAATTTCAAGTTTTTTTTCTTTTTCTAACAATTGCAGTTTTTTGTAATCTCAGGAGACAATATTCAGAGGATAACTCAAATCAAGGTTAATTTGTAATCGAGTGAATTATGAAATGCATACGCTGACTTTCTTTTCGCTGACTCGAATGGTAACACTTGTAGATCTCACCAACTCTGTTATAACTAAGTTTACCCTTTAATTTATGAATTAGAGATCTTTGATATGATCAATCTTATATGTTTTTAATGGTGAAACTAGTTAGCTAAAGTACAAAAGTAAGTTGTAACGGAGTTGTGAAGATCTGCAACAAATACGTAGAAACTGACCCCAAACTCGTTTTATTCATAGAAGTTCATTTTTCAGTAACCCTCTATTACAGTGGAAACTAAAAAGTTTTTCGATATTAAAACATAGTTTTCTCCCTTAATTAGCAAAGTAAAAGTAAAATTTTCTATTCCGTTGGAAAGCTGAGGTTTGGGCGCAACTTTAGACTTACAGGCAAAATTCACGAGCCGCATATTAACTCAGAGGGAAATGGACATATTGAAAGGCGTAATGAGATCATTTATGGAAAACTGAAGAGCTTTCATTCATCTCAAGTCATCCAAGTGGAAATCAATGCTGAGTGATACATTCGAAGCTATTCGTTCACTCTTGTGCATTGCTACAAACACCAAGCCCCACAACGAATGTTTTTGCATAATTGTCGTTCCGTAAAAGGCTGTTCTCAATCCAGTTGGCCCTGCATGCCAGGTAAGATTCTTCTCAAACGCCACGCCCGGCAAAGCAAGTATGAGCCTGTTGTAGACGAAGTAGACCTGATTGAGGCTGACTCCGACAACGCCATTGAAAGACTTTCGAGTAGACAGGATACTACCGTCTCTCTCAGACATTTCGCTCCCAAAGGCGTAAGGAGCTATAGCTTCTCAGGGAGTAGGAGATTAAGAGACTGCTCAGGAATTTGAAAACCTGAATCACATCATCAGATACCATCATCCCCAGTACCAGGAACATCCCCTGGCTCACAGCAGACGCCTACCTCCACTCCAAATTCTGAAGCGACAAATTCCTCCAGCAGCTCAAGATCTTCGACGACCTTCAAGAACTAGGGTCCCTCCAAATTACCTGACGGACTGGACTACGTCCTGAAATAAGGCTGGGGAGAATGTGGTGATATCAACTGCATCGAGTGATTCCCGAGCAACATATTGTATACCGAAAACTGTTGGGTTTACCAATTTCATAGTTATATGAAATTAGTTCATAATAGTTACCATGAATCCTCGCTTAATAAAGCCTTATTTACAAAAGGTATACTGTTATCTCAATTTTAATATAAAATTAATGACTAGATGCTTGGGCATTTAGAATCAGTTTACGCGAAAACGCGAGTTACGCCCGTCGTTTGTTTTGCCTTAAACTCCGTTTTAAATTACGTATAAGCTCATGATTTAATTACGAAAGCCCAGCACCTCTTTAGGGCACCGCTCCACATTTGAGTATCTCTCTTAAGTTTAATATCCACATTAGCATTGCAGATCCCTCCCACTTGAACCACTAATGAAGGACTATTAATAATAAGAACACGATTTATCTTTCTTAAGTCCCAGGCTCCCTTGTCCTTTTCCCCTTCTCCCTCGCCCCTCGCGGAAACCACGGTTTTAACCTAATTTCTATTTTGGCTCGTCACTAAGGGATTCCACCGTGGTTTAGGGAGGGAGGGTTTGGCCTCCGAAAACAGCCACCTGGCATCCGCCAAGTTGGTCCGAACCAATTTGAAATGTAAATCGAAACAGCGATGTTCGTCCGAAAGCCCTCACAGGAAAACGGGAGTGGAGCTAACAATTCTCTATTCCGGGAAACATCCACGGGCCTGTCCTTATGTGAACTTTTTTAAAACACGCATAGCTAATCAGGGATTCCATTGAATAAAACAGCACGAGCGTAGAGCGAATATACATTTAGTTCAGATTCAAGTTTCGAAAAAATTGAGCAAATTTTCAAGAGCGTGTAGAATGGTTATATTTAAATTGACAGATCAGATTTAGGTGAAAATGATACTAATAATATACAACGGTTTATTATTATTACGGTTATTACGATCGTATTACAGTTTCTGTACCGGATAACCTTTCGACGCTGGTAATCTGTAATTTACTATTAAACGAGGTTAATGAAAAATACATATATGTAGGCACCAACCAAAAGAAATGTAATGGAAAACATTAACCTCCTTTAGTCCGTATATAGTTGACGTAAACGTATTGTGGTATACATAACTATGTGCTACGGTATATCATATTCCATAAACGTCGCACACTCGTCACAGTGGTGCGAATCACCGATCTAGGTGGACAAAAAGAAAGTTTTAATTTTCCTATTTTTGGTGTTTAACACACACATACACACACACACCGAAAGACACGGAACGAAAGTTTTTCAGAACGGTCTAAAACGTAAAATGCGGGAGGAGATTTTACCACTGTAAAAAAACAACAACCATTTGAGTTTTTGGAGACTAAAACTTTTCCATCTCTCAAAAGCGAAAACAATATATCTGTACCTCAGAGGTCGATTATCGTAAGTGACATTTTGGCGATTTTACAGGAGAGCCAAAAGAAGTTGTGGGCACACCTATTTTGATCCCTATGGCCCATTCTGATGACTTTATCATGCTCAAATTAATTAATTTGAGCATGATAAAGTCATCAGAATGGGCCATAGGGATCAAAATAGGTGTGCCCACAACTTCTTTTGGCTCTCCTGTAAAATCGCCAAAATGTCACTTACGATAATCGACCTCTGAGGTACAGATATAAGCTAGCTATAAGTAGACTTGGGAGCAATTTAAGAGATGAAATTACGCATCTACGTACCAATGATTCACTAGTAGGTACGTCCGCACGGGCATTTTTTAATTAACTCGATTTCGCAAAGTCAGTATAAATACATTGGAACTATATCACCTGATATTTCCATTATTGGTATTTTACCAACTGATATTTATAAGGAAATATCTTTGTATTTCGGTCTCACTATCTAGCGATCGTTCATGGAATTTAAAGCGTGATTATTTTTTTTCTTGACGTTCAAGCCATTAGGGAAAGCGAACGATTCAACCTACAGTGTTGCAGGTGGTTTTAATAGATTCTTTGGGATTAAATTTATCATTGACAAGCAAAAAAAAAATTGCTGTTACTTAGAAAGTTTTTTAAATCTTGATTTTTGAATGTTTAGCCCATTAATAATACTACCCTTTAGGGTTGATGAAAATTGATGCCGAGCTTCTAGGACCATCTAGATCCCAAATGTGATTTTTGACACAAGTTTCATGTACATTACTAATTGATAATGCAGATAACTTTCATACAGTTGACTTATTGTAACTTTTTATAGAACGTGAATAATCTTGTGTCTGCTGAATAAAATGTACGAAGATTTTAAGCTGGCATTTTCACTCGCAACAATACTGGATTACGTTCACTGCTTTGATGTAACCACTTTTTTTTTGGTCCTCTTCGCTTGTTTATTACACAATTTTCTTCTACTCCTTCAGTTCGTATCCCAGACAAACAAGGGGTGGAAAAACTCGCATCCTGGAGGAAGGAGAGCCGCTGTAAAAAGAAAAAAAAAAATCGTATTAACTCTCAAAGCTCTATGCAACGGGTGGGAACTGACTGCCATTTCGTTCCTCTTCAGCCTTTTAGGTACGAGTACGTAGTTGATAATTTCCTAACACAGGGTTTCCCTGTTAATTTTGAAAGAGCCCGCCTGTGATGGGATGAATACTCGTAAATGCTGATTTTATTGGATGCAATAGGAAGTTGTAATAAAGCTGTATTTAGCTCTTAGCTCTATTTAGCTCTTAGCTCTTGTTTATTTCAAACAAAATTTCCATCGCGAGAAAATTAAAAACTGCTGCGTTTAACTAAACGGTTCCATTAATAGGGCTCTCTTTCTGCTCTGGTATGTGTTCTACATACTCCAACGAACAGTTTTCTCTAACTAATTTCTTCCCTTTTTTGTTTGGATATAAACAGATGCTAAACAGATGCTTAGTTGTTATTGAGGATGGATTGAAACTGATGCCAAGGGTTCAGGACCAAATAGTGCCCGGAGATGTATGACTTTTGACCCTAGTTTCATAAAATTTGGTCTTTTAGCTTTGGAGAAGAAACCCGGACGGTGTGAGGGTGGGCTGGTAATTTGTGTGGCACAGAACCAACCCCAAGGGGTAAAATTCAAGCGTTGTAGTTTAAACTTCATGTTGATGTTTTTAACCTTCATTATCTCATTAACTGTCGAAATAAATAAAATAGCTTTTTCGTTAGATTTAGGGAGAATTCACGTCAATCAATGAAATGAACATTCAGAACGCTGTACTACCGACCGTTTGCTGTCCACTATAGCTTAAGTATACAAACGTCTGCCAAGTTGGTAGTGACACATAGCTTCCTCATATCCGCACCTAATATGAATTTATCAATAATTGAAATGTTTCTAATATTCTTGGAAGATCCATGTTGGGCTCCTTTAGTCAGTTAGGAAATGAGCAAATTATGCTTGGTAGTGTTACGTTTGCGCAAGCGTCAAAGCAACTAGCGATTGGGGAACGAAGGCTGGGGCGATCTGCAGTCTCAACCGTTCAATCTCTGAAAATTTTATCGGAAACTGATAAAAGATGCAGAAATTATGCGTGTTGGGAGGATTTGCGGATAAACGGACAGACATAATAACACACACTTTTCACAGCCCATATTACCGTGATGTCACGCCTGGAGTAGGTTTGTGCTTCCGCCAAGGGCCACAATTATATTGCAGATGTCAGTAGTTCGCAACTCAACCAACCTATTTTTCAGAAGAAGTTTGCCGTCTTATGTCAACTTAATACCTATAGCTGGTTCGGCATGGGTGGGTGATGGGGGCGGAGTGGGAGGACTTACAAACAGTTACCTCCCTATTTGCGTGGAGTTTTTAGTTATAACTAACGTTGGAAGGCCAATATAATAACTGTGCGATTCCTTTGACCAAACAGCTTGCTAAGAACTGCTTTATATTTCTATATTTGTTTAGTGGGAGACTTTTGATGTTGGTGCCTTAGGGGGGATTCGAGAGCGGTACTCTCGACTCCGGAGCCACGCTACGCTCCTGTCCCGAAGACTCACTTGCCTCATAATATATGATTTTTATTGAGCACTCAAATGATCGATTTATTCCCCCACATCCAAAAAGAATCCATCAAAAGATATTCGGAACCACCAGGATCGACCGAAAGTCCTTAAAGAGAACTCTGGTGCTCTCGCTACGACGTCGAAATAACCAGTGAAGTGATGAAGGGCTGGCCTTGGTCATTTTCTGCAAATCCCCCTTTATCCTTGTTTGTTCATCCCTTTCCTGCTTTTTTTCTTCTTTTCCTTCTTTTTTTTACTTCTTTCTGAGGGGTTTCCTTTTAACGTTCAGCTTCCGATCGGTATTTCTCTTCTGCCACTACGAGCCCGTGAAAGGGATCCGGGTAATATGAAAGTAAAGGGAAATTCGTAACCGCTTCACTAGCCGTGGTATCCTCGTAAATTCATTTCCCTTTATCTATGGAAGGCCGTACCATCCAAATGAAAGCTTCTTCATACTCAATTGGGTTTAAGCGTTACTTAAGTGGATACGTTGTTAATCATTAAAAATAAACTGATAATTTATCAATTATGTATAATTTACATGGATTTGAAGTTATGCACAAAAATACAATGACGCTCAAAATTAATAATTCATACTAATTTCTTCATAATTTAATTAACTCATTATTAATAAGTAAATTGATGTTGGAATTTACAGACGAAAAACTGTTAATGCTATGAAGGGTGAACTTGAGTGTGAAATCCAGTTTTTGATTTATTCACAATAATTCATTTCTCTTCTGACCGCGTTAACACATGACCGTATTCTTTATTTCGAAATAGCGTATGAAATCACGATTGCTTTGAGCGGTGCAGCTTCATAGTTTGCACCATATGCCCAGACTCGTTTGAGAACCTCATTGAACAAGGTTAATTTGTTTTGGATTGATTATTTCGATCGTATATCAATCAATCAAAACGATTTTCGTTGGTTACTTGAAGTAAACAATGACTAATTTTCTAGCACTTCAACTTAAGAATTATATCGATCCAAGTGAAGGACTCTGTTGAAGTAACTCTCAAGTTTCAAACACGTTTCTGAAAACAGAAAACGCCACGTTACGAGCGAGTTTTATTCTGTTGCTATCAGTTGCAGGAGAGAGTGTGTGTGACAACCGGTCAAGTTATTCCCCAGGTGGGCGAGACCACTAATTTTCCTCCCCTACTCGAAACTCGGCCATTGCGCGGCAAGCCTTTTTTGCATACATATTTGCTTGAGCCTGAGCTTTTTTACTACCCCCTCCTACCCCTGCCGGTGATCCAAAACAACCGGAGTTTTTCCGTGCTTTACACACTTCCCGTGAGTTGGAAACTCCGTTGGTGGAAAGCAGCGATGGTTGTCTTTGTCGCGACCTGAAAAACTTACCTTTATTCATCCACATCACGTTGAATTTTGATGTTGGGCTGTGTTTAAACGAGTATTAACCTCCATCCCAAATTTATTAATTTAGAGTACACATTCAACCCTAGTGTTTGAAATAGTCAAACAACATATACCCTATACACAATTTGTGAAGTTTTATCCAAGGTTCTTAATGTGTAATAGTAGAATTAGCAAGAGTGATATTGACGTTTTCCTGTTAGATATAAAATACATGATTTTTTTTCAATGACAATCAAGTGCTTCTAGGATCCCTCAAGGCGTAATGAATTAAGTAATGTTGGAATGTTGTAATATCGGTCATCATTGTATCACCCTAAATCAATTCCTAAATCTGGATAATCGTTGGAATTGTGTAACCTACCTTAGAAGTAATATAATCGGATCAAGTAGGATACTCTGGATGTTTCTCAACAGAAACAGAGTTGTATAGTGTTAGATGTTTCACGCTCGTAACACCCTTCACTTTCTAACCTATCAAGTTTTTGATAATTTACTCTGTATCTGTTCTGGCATGCTAAGATTTGAGAGAGAAACTACCTACTAATCCTTCCAGAAACATGCTCGCGAGTTGGTGAACCTAGGCAGAACTTAACCTGCTGGAAATACTAGGCTTGTGTGGACATTTAAAGTGAAATTTATATATATTTGTCGTGGTTACTTTTTAGTTATAAAATTTGATTACCTATTTAACAACGTTCTCGCAAATAAACTCAAGCAGAGCCTAACCTATTCTGAGTAATTTCCGATAAACATGCTGGCAAATACTCAAGCAGAGCCTAACCAATTGAAATCTCAGTTTAATGTAATAGCTAATATTTACTAGGTTCAAAGAAAAAACAACTCTAATTGAACGAATATTGAATATATATTATATCAGTGAATTTTGCCCTAAATCTTGAGTAATTTTTACAGAGCTTATATTTAGAGTATTTAGATAGATATAAAGATGGGTTTGTACTTAGAATATTTATGGTATCTTTACAAGTTTTATGCTTGTCGGAAGGGGATTGCATGAGTTTGAGGCCGGAGCCTGTGTTTAGTAAGAGATGATTTGAGGAGAAGTGGAGTGGTCCGAACTGTCCTCAGGTCCCCGTTTTTAAGTATATATACCCCAGGGACCTCCCACTTATTCCTGCTCGGAAGAAATCTTGGAAGGGGTGTGAGTCTCCAGGGATGCAGCCTGACGGCCAGTTTGTAAATTACCCTATGTTTCCTGCTTCGAGTTATTCTTCAGGTAGTTTGTCCGTGTGCATACAAAATATGTTTGCGGCATTAGGCATCAATGGTAGGTCATCGCCTGTAACAACAACAATAACTGATGTTATAGCCGACATCTAGCCTATAAATGGTAGATACATATGCAAATCCTATCGCCTTTATTCAATTCGTGGTAATTCTTCATCAAGGTTCAAGAACTGCATACAGAAACCCATCCTTGAGTTGTAGATTGTGATAAGTTATGTCGACATTGAAAATGTTTTCGGTTGCATATGTGAACTTTGATTTTGATCTCTCTTACATTTATCTATACAAATATGATTGTTTAATACATTGCATATTTGTTTGATAAACTGAAATTTTTCGCTCGGGATATAATCTTACGTACAATCTATATACATTCATCTTATTTTTTCCTGTAACTCCTAAGAAGAGCATAAGGCCTCATGAAGTCCCACTACCCTTTCCTATTACCAGCCAAAACCTTGATTTCTCAGCTAGCCGTGGAATCTATAAATCATTATAATTTCTAATGATTCGTTTGTGCGAGTGTTGATTTTTGATCGACTTGCGAGCCTGATATTCTGCTTCAAACTAGTTTTCAGAGCGATGCCTACTGCTGGGTTAAACGTACCGCTTTTGGGTGTAATTTTTCAATGTCATTAAAAAACAACTCCCTCTTTTCATCAAACTACTTGTTCAATTATAATCATGTTGGTTCAATAGGGAAGAAGTTGGCCTCAGATCAGAGCATACCCAGCTGAATAGAGAATAGTGGGTTGTACTTTGTCATCGTTAATCCCCGTCTTAAAACAGGTCCCCCTCAAATATATGTAGATTAGAAAATACTAAGGAACGCCTTAGAGTTTAGTTATTATCTAGGAATTATTACCCCTGTACTTCGATCTTCAACTTTGAATGTACAGAAATGTTAACGAATTGGCCGATGATCACATGCCAAGTTGATGGTATAGTCAACCAACTCCTCCTATTCAATAGGGCTTCTATCATGGATGATAGTTTCGTGGTGGGGTCAGCAAACATTGGGCTCAGCATATGCCCGCCTTCTTGGGCCCATCAACGGCAATTTAATCCCGACTCTTGTTAACACAGAATCAATATAACTGGTGCGAGTCAGTGTTTTAACCGATCCACCTTAAATGTTCACTCATGGATTAGCCGATCCGCATGTCATGCGTAGACCAATTATTTAGCATTCGAGTGACTATCTAGACCAAAAATTGTGAATAATTGTTTATAGAAGTAGAGTTACATTTTTTTTTGTACGCCACACATCACCATTCTGAAATAGAAATGAAAGATGCTGAGTTTAGTTTGGCGGCAAGCTTTACTCTGTGACAGCAAGCGGCAATGTTATTGATGGTTGAATTTTCAGACTGATCTCTGAAAAGTTGTTGATTCTGTTATTTCGGTCTTTTTTGTTGTTGTTGATTTGTGCTGTACGATAGTTTCCTTCCCTTGGATAGACAAAAACTATAAAAAAAAGGTCCACTCTTTCCCTACATATTGTCATTCGAGGACTCGTCACGAGCAGTGAGGAAGCTGCGGTTCATCGCTGATCCGAGGGTTAACCCACCCCCGCGGACCAGATTTCAGAATTAATAGGAAACTCGCGGTCATAATAATCTATCGTCTCCTACGTGAGTCACCACGCCAGTCCTATCAGAGGTCACTTATAGCCTCACCAATCACATTTCGATTGAAGTGATTAGGTATTAATTAACTAGATCTAAATCTGTTGCAATTTTTTTAATCTACTGAATCAAGTTTAGGTATCGGATGGAGTCCAATATTCTTTCACTTGTGTCAACGAAAATCCCCCACACAAACTTTTGACTGACCTCTTCCTCAAAACACCTTCATCCATTCAACTGAGTTTATCGCAACATGATTTTAGGTGATTGGTTTTTGGCTACAGTAGAATTGAAATGAAAGACATGGTCACTATTTTTCTTAGGGTATGGTGAAGTGGTAATTGCGTGTGTTCAATAGTAATAATCGATGCCTCAATTTTGGCCTGAAGAAGAAATTTTTTTTTCTTCAAAATCCGTCTTTCGCAGCTGCCTACATCCATCACCCCGCTGACGCTAATGCATTGATCACAAATTATATTAATGATGAGCGACGTCGATCACAATGAGGATGAAAAGGGTGACTAACGGTGGTCGGGTGGTGTAGTGAGAAGGAAAGGGGGGTTAATTAAACGCCCGATCGATAAAATCACTCTCAAGGCCCTTTTACGAAAAGCTATGTGAAGTTAGATTGTTGGCGGAGCGTAATGTCCCACTCAGTCAACGATGACACGGCGAAAAGAGTACGAGGGAATACTTACATGGAGTGAACACTTGAGAGCGCCCTCGGCCTTGTTTTCTTGGGAGGTGAAGTGAGGTTCATTAAAACTTGGACTAGTAATTGAATCCCCCACCTCCTTGTCTTCAGGGACATGGAAACTTTATCAACTACTTCCATGCCATACTTCGTGCGGTTGTAGTTTGGATCATCCTTGATTACGTTGTTTGCTGGGATTTGCGAAAAGCCACGTTCTCTCTGTGTCCGAGTTATGGGAATGGAAGCTGAAACTTGCTATGAAGTGCTTTGTATTCATGATTAGTGCGGTATTGTCTAAACTAGTGGTAGTTTAGGACCGTCCTTAGAAGTGTTTTAAATCCTCATAAATTATTCTTAATAAACATCTGTGAATTCTATCAGAGTTCCACAAGGATTGCTATTTGAGAAGGAGTGAGAGAGAGAGCGAGAGAGAATGCGAGATAGAGTGATAGAGAGAGAGAGTGAGAGAGATAGATAGATAGAGAAAGAAAGAAAGAAAGAAAGAGAGAGAGAGAGAGAGAGAGAGAGAGAGAGAGAGAGAGAGAGAGAGAGAGAGAGAGAGAGAGAGAGAGAGAGAGAGAGAAATTCCTTTCCTAATCGTTCTAAGATGCTGATACTTTGAACGGAGCATTTCAGACAGATTGTATTGAATCACAACTAGCGAAACTACCCAGATTAGGCGAGCGAGCTCTTGAGTTTAATATCTCTTCTAATCGCTCCAAGATGCTGAAATTTGAAACAGAGCCTCTCTAAGTAGAACTACTATCTAAATATAACTAACTACCACCATGAGCAGCCGAGTGATTTGAAAAATATTTCAATGTTAATCTATGAGGAAAATTTTCATTTCTGCTGAAGGACATAATTAATGATCCTATGTTTACCAATAACGGAGTTACCCCGCAGCATAAAAACGATTTGTAATCGCTTAGCGAAATATGGCAAAGAACACGTGCTATGAGGTATTTTCTCATGCTTCTCACGTATGAGTACAACAAATCGTTGCTTGGAAGTTGTTACCTGTTCATTTTCCGCTTGCGTTTGCCACTTGTTGGAAAGCTCTAAAATTATTACATGTCACACCAAATCTCATGCTGCTATATTCCCTTTCCATTAGCTTCCTCCTGAGAACTACTGGAAAGTTTCCAAGTATACAAACTAGTTCAGTTCGGTTACCTACTTCATACTGTGACGAATGAACTTAATTCTCTCCTGTTAATCCTACGAAGTTGAAATTTGACAGGTGGCCTCTTAGACTGGGACAAATAAAATTACGGGCTCCAACCTTGTTGAGGTGGCCCGTTTATATATGTAGTTAGTTAAGGAAATTTAGTATTACATAGTATGGAGGTCATGTATGCCTTACATGCGAAGTGTTTCGCAACCGCATTTTTTGTTGTTGTGTTTTTGCAATGTGATTGTTCAAAAATGCACAACTAAAATTCCGAAGAGCTAATAAAAACGAGCCTCCCAACTTTCCTCCTAGATAAAGGGCTCTTCGAAGCTCGTTAAAAGCAAGCCTCAAGGCTGGCAAACATAAAGAAAGGAGGAAAAAGTGCCGAGCTAATGGTCTTAGGGAACTGCTCGGAGGTTGGTTTATGTTATCACGTAACTGTTGGTTCACAAGAGAATGTTTGGCGATTTACTCGTACAAGTAAGTACGTAGGAAGTGTTTTGACGGTTCCGCTCTGTTACTCATGATGCGTGTATAAAAATGATGAAGGGGTTAAAGGA
>CM061043.1:102524141-102731641 GCA_030762985.1 Adelphocoris suturalis
AAGGTAGACACGCTCTTTGAGAAGGAAAAGCGCGTAAAGCGCACCCGCTAGGGTTTAATCCATATATAATCTGATCAAAGTTAATGAAAATTAACAAATACTATTGTGGATGTCATGGGTTTTGCAAGGGGTCCACGTTTGTACTAGCGCAGTTTAATGAGAATTACCCATTATTCTGACCTAATTGCCTTTTTTTCTTTTTTCCCCCCCCCAACGAAAATAGATTTTAACACGAGAATTTTTCACCATCCGCATTTTTTTACGATGCATTGTATGCTTGTAATGATTTTTCAATGCTTAGGCAACATATTACGTCACTGTTGGCCTTGAAACGACCAACTGACGACGAATCAGATGTCTTGAAAAAAATGTCAGTTCAACGGGGGGGGGGGGGGTTCATAAACTGGAGGCTGAGTGGCCCAGAGAACTGGAAATAAAAAATACTAAACTCGAAAGAAAGTTAGACAAGCTGGACACATCTATGGTTCATTCGCTCGTTCCTAAATTAAAACTTGATGAAAGACTAATCCGTAAAAGTGGTTATCTCAATCAAATGGGTTGAATTCCAGTATTTTAGTCAAATGAATATAAGAAGCCAAGTTATTGGTTAGATTGCCCCACTAAGGCCACAAGTTAGAGATATTCCTAATTAGTCCTCAAGTTGATATCTGGCGATTAATTATAATTCCGGCGAACACATAGTTATGTAGAATCGGCGAACACATAGTTATGTAGAATCAGCAGTCGTGTTTGTCGGTAACCCAAGAAACAAAAGTGCGGAGATATTGAATGGTTTACAGAATAGCAGACATGCCAGTCTGTTCAAAGGAATTAATCGAAAAAGAGAGTGTAATATAAGGCGCTCTGACCGAAAAATGATTTGATGATAGTTGACCTCACCGTGTATCGACCCATAAAGATCGACAAACTGTACCAAGGAATAGGCATATCTCTTCTTTTGGATGTACCTTTGATGCCACTGAACTGAAATGTCATTTCAAATTTCCGATTGAGGGATGTTAACGACTTTGATCAAGCTGAGGATGCTCGGAACAGCTAAGGAGAGATTAAAATCATTATCCCCCCCCCAAAGTTGCTTTGCGTTCCAAAAATGGTACGTAGATTCCAAAAATTGAATAAAAATATCTGTCCGATATCCTTCACTTTTCTCTTAAACCAACTGGGCGTTCAGAAGATCAAGAAAGTTCACTCGAAATCGCGTTACAATAAAATCGCCACCCGGAAATTCGAAATTACACACAATTAAACCGAAAGGATGACATTAAAGGGTAAATGTTGAGAAAAAAAGAGTCGCAAAACTGTCAGCCCTTTCTTTTGCATCAATAGTGAATCTTTTCTTTCGTGAATTGCAGAAGTTATCTGTTATTTATTTTTTCTTCAAATAAAGAAAGACATACCAGCTCTCAGCCTCAAAATGAACTCATGACGTTCAATGCAGTGCTTCACTGTACTTTCCCAACATTTTTATTAAATAAACAGGCATAGACTTTTTTTACACTCTTCATACGATCTTCATCATCCCCACCCCCCTCCCTACCCCTTTCAAAGCTTCCCAAGCTTTTCAGCAGTTCCAGAAAATGTTTTTTAGACTCATTACAAAGCTTCCTCATTGGCATTCGAGGCGTTGGGAAAGTTGAAAGTGCGTAGGTACCTCCTACCTGCTTGTACCTATACAGAACTACGGACATGGGGAAGGTAAGTAAATAGAACCTACCTTATTCAACCTCTCAACACTCGATAACCTTAGCCTTCCTGACTATGGTACACTTATAATTTTCTAAAACGGAAAAAATAACGTATCTTCATGAAATCGTGTAAAAAAAAATTCACCCCACTATCGAAAACAAATCTGGACTATAACTTTCAAACTAAGAAAAGAAACCTGAACGATATGAGATATATAAGTTTATTTCAATAATCTGACACAAATTATTCCATTTGGGTAACTGAGCAGTTAAGACGGTGGGTGACCGAACCTCAGGCTTTCCGTTAAAATAATCAGCGATTATAGGATAACTAAGCAGTGAAACTGAATTGATTAACAGGTATGCCGAAGATTGTCGGAGATTTGACTTGGTCTTACTTTAATCAGGCTAGCTAATTCGATTAATAAACCGGCCCAGTGATACCAAATTTGTTCAGAGTGTTCTACCCCGTAAAATGCGCGTGAATATTATGATTTTAGAGAACAAGTACTGTCATGGGCCATACCAACTAGTGCCCACAACCAGCGGGTGCCAGGGCAGGACAAGAACAACAACAACCGAACGGGGAGTTGATTGTAGGTGATAACTGGCCGATTGCTTCCATATATCGGAATACGACGAAAATTGGGTCGGCCGGCCCCGTGTCGCAGTTATTTCTCTATTAGAACCTAAGTTCCCCACGTGGTCGAGGTTTTCACTTATTAAATGCTTCTTAACTTTAATAAAATAATAAATTTATTCCTAGACTTACCTGGAAATCGTGTAGATTCAATACCGACTGCGCCAGATGGAACGATCTCAAAACACTGGGGGAAAAATAGGTTTTAGAAGTTCGTCAGACCAAACAGTGAAGTTTTCTTCTTCTAAAACCTATTTTTCCCCCAGTGTTTTGAGATCGTTCCAGTACCAATACGCAAAAGTACATGAATCATGACAACACTCGATTTCTTGACCAGTTGTTGGAACCAGTTAAATTGGAATTTCAAAAACATTTCAATTATAATTGTACTATTTATTCACACTCGTTTAGCCTTATTTTTTCCGGCAAACGTCCAAGCCGATGAAACCGATCTGGGTGGAATCGATAGACGTGGAGTCTATTCTAATTCAACACAAAAACACGACCCTTATGAGTTTTTGTAAATGTCAGCCCTCGAAATCGATATGAAAGTGATGCAATAAACTATCGTCGGTCGATACGTGATTTTTCAGCCAAATATCATGAACATTGGTATAGTAGTATGGGGAAACTATTGAAGCAACAACTCCGCAGATTACCTTGGGGTGTATACGAAGGTACGTATACAACGTATACTTTCTATTTTATGATAGCCATCGGTTTTGGCACAACCATTCCCTCCAGAATGTGAATTTCGAAAATACGGTGACTGAAGTGGCGAATAGCAGAAGAATACTCATATTACCCAGAGAAAAACGACCACATTAAGATCTAACTACTAAACCGACGAGACTTCAACAGAAAAATTCCTGAAATTGTCATCCGATTTGACCAAACAGCTTTCCGTTCGATGAATTTCAGATTCACTCATTCCGTGAACATATTACTGTTATAATTGCGATGGTATGCCCCCCCCCCCCCCCCCCTATTTAAATGGGAGTTCGAACTATTACATAGTGAGAAATAGCTTTCTAAAGAAATTCATCTTTTAGCAAACGTTCTCAACAGTGAAAAGACGTTGGAACTCAGAGAGAATCACCTACGAGCTAACACTAACAACCCCCTAAATTTTCACGTTTGCGCATGCACAAGAGCAAGTATTGCGTTTCAATAGTGATTCAATTCAAAAGCTTCGTTCTCAGTGCGCGTTTTGACAGTTCTCGAACTCATCAGAACTGGGACGGGAAATCCCTGGGCGTTCCGGAACTTGTAGAACCAAGTTCTGCACTGCGAACGATTTCAGAACTTCGAGGTGGAATAACCTGTGTTGTTGTTTGTAACCTAACTCAACTCGTGTTACCTTCTGGTGCTCCTTTGCAGAATATTTTTAGTTCCCGTGAATAAATTACTTATTATGCCCGTAATATTACTTCACTATTATTACCCCAAGGCAATAAATAAATTAAAAAAAAAAAATCCACGATGACTGAGGAGTATACTCGAAAAAATTTGAGTTTCGTGGATGTAGACGAGATCCAACTATAACTTCAATCTCGTCCTCATCATTTACAAACCAAAACACCATCGTCGAAACTATCGCTTTCCAAACTTGACGGGCTAGTTGACATTTCGATCATAGAATAGGTTCTCATACAAACGTATAGAGACTAAAGTATCATTAAGGATGATTTCGATGAAGAAGAAGAAGAGTAGTTGTTTACTCCACGAGATTCGGAAAATTGTGAAATGCGCATGCATTAACTACGTCCTTGCGTTCGAGTTCTGACGGTTCCGAAAAAAACGGGGACTGTCAGAACCATTCGGAACTGGGTTCGCAAAACACTGCGAACGCGGAACTCTTGCGTTCTAGGCGTTCCGGAACTGGGCGTTCTCGCACTGCGAACGACAAAACTCGACCGCGCTTGCTCAGAACCGTTCCGAACTCGCAAAACGCACACTGAGAACGAAGCTAAGGACTCATCTTGAGATCTTGATATTACCCGAACATTTGAAGCTAGTTTGGGTCATTAGGTCGCGAGATACGATTACAGGGGTTTCATGAAAGCTTCGTTTGCGCAAGCGCACAAGCGATTGGATGAACGACGAAACATCTACGAGACTTCCTACCCCATACAACTCGTACACATTTTTTCAGGGGTGGTCAAATAGTTTCGTCTCTATTGGGACCTCCCTAAGCCTAATCCTTACAATCCCTCAAAATTTCATCAACAGCGGACTGCAGTTTTGAAAAGTTATGCCCGTTACAAGAATTGATCGAAAACAGACACGGAACCAAAATTGTTCAGAAAGACGTGGAACACATAAGGCAAGTGTAACTTTTGATTTTGGGGTCAAAATAGTTTTCAACATCCTTTCGATTCATCGCATGAGCGAAGAAATGGATAATACACAAAATATTCAAAGCACAGCAATAGCCCACATAGAATGGGTATCGTTAAAAATAGCGATTTTGTAAAAATCGATTCAGAATCGGACGAAATAAATTGACACTTTGAAAATCGGGCGAATGAAAAAAAATCGATTTTTCCAAAAATTGATTTAAATCGCAATTTGATACATCCGTTTTATCCTATTGAAAATTGCCCAAGTTGACGAGATTTTCATGATTATTTTTCGAGCGTTAGCAACCCACCCCTTCTTTAACTGAATATATGAAATAATGAAATTTAAAATTGGAATTTACAGGGTGGCCCCCAAATGGAAATTCTTAATTTCCCTGACTTTTCCCTGATCGAACTTCAGATTTCCCAGACAAAAAATATTTTGTTTTCAAAAAAGAATTTTTTTTTTTTTTTTTTTTTTCTCGTCATTTTATTGTACCTTTAATGCTTCTAAAACAAAAATCGTATAAGTTAAAGAAAACAAAAAAATAGACTACTCATATGTAGTCTACTTATAGGTATTTAACAATTTCATTGCCCTCAAAGTTCTCAAATATCATAACAATTTAATCTAAACGTAATACGATAATTTACAAAAATTCACCCGTACGATATTTGCTGCGTGAGTTTTTATTTGATATTTTATATATTTGTGACCTGAAGCTATTTGTTGAAGTACATTTTTCCTTACATGGATTTCTGAGCTGATAATTCAAAATTTTCGTCCGACAGCAAAAAATGAGGCACTTTTTTTCACCGACTACCAATCGTTGCCAGAGAGAGAACTTCCTGATTTCCCATCCCACAAAAATCGTCCGTTGGAAAGTTGCTAAGGGAATTTATAACACATGACTCCACATCCCAATGGGCCGATTTCCCCTCCTTTAACCCTCCTGAGAAGTCCTAGCTTATACATGCAAACTAGTTTTTGGACTCCTACTGGATCAATCCACTACTCTGCTGGGTTTTTCTCCCTAGTTCAATACTCTGTTGATTTTTCTCACAAATGGTTTATTAGGTGATGTAGTTACCAGGGAAGCCATTCCTTTTTTATGTGCGTGTAGCGCTGTTACTTTTGAACAATTTAATCACCACTCTTGATAATTATTTTTGTCATTCGTATAACTCACCTATGCAATAATATGTACCTAGAATGATTAAGTACGCTATTGAGGTTTGATTGATTAGGAGTTATACCTGAAAACGCTTCAAATTATTACACCAAGTTTCCATTTAAAAAAATTCCCTGACATTTGGTGGTTTTTGAAAAATTCCCTGACTTTTCCAGTTGGGGGCCACCCTTGCCCATATAGAAAATCATACGAAAAATAACAAAAGCATAAAATAGATAACAAACCCATCATTTGCAGCGTCTTCGTTCACAAAAATAGTGGGGCAGAAAAACAAAACCAAGCCACTTCTCTTAAAATTTATCAAAAACGGGTCAATCAAACCGACGCTCAATTTTTTTGGACGTCCCTCTGAAAAGTTAGGCTTTATCAATATTGGGACGACCTATTGGAATTGATCCAGGGGGTGGGGGACAATCCAAGCATGAGAAAAAAATGGTCGCATACAAATCCATTCCATTAAGGATTTTGAGGATCGCGCATGCGTAGCAACAATCTCTATGGTTCGATCGTTATATGAACTTGATAAGGGATGAGTATCTTTTTTCCCTATCGGCCATCGAATTTGATCGAAATTGGAAGAATAGGCCATGAGAAAATTACTTGATGGATCATAATTCTGCTTATGCACATGAAAACTATTTTAGAGCGATTAAATTCACAGAGGACCATTCTCAGCCTAACCCGCACATTCCCAGAAAATTTCATCGAAATCTGATGAAAACTGTATAAGTAACTATACAATGCTTGTTAAAAATATTTCACATTCACGCAAGCGCAGATCTCGATGATACGATCGTAATAAAATTGATTTGTGATGATTAATCAGCTTTTCCCGAATTTGAGAGAGATTGGATGACTAGACCTTCAGATAATGATAGGTGATGGAGGTCACGTTTGAATATGCGGAGAGTGAAGTATTGATTTGTGAGCACTGAAACTGATAACGCTTTCGAGTTTCAAAAAATTTATGGAAACTGTAGAAATTAAGCTTGGTACAAGGATTTGCGGACAGACAGGCAAACAACACATGTATGCGTTGCGTTTTGATTTTTTTAAATCGTTTCCCTAAGCCTGGTCCTCCACTGGAAGCGACTAGTCGCACGAAGTCTGTGGTGGTGAGAAGTAGACTGCATTTATTTTTGGTAAAATGGACGACATAGATAGATATTATTTGCTGGATAATGCTCTCGTAAATTTCTTTCGGATGAGAAGGAAACGACGAATGTTCTGGATGAACCCAATATTGACAAGGAGGCAAAGTTCGGGTGAATTCAACCACCTCCACGACGCGCTGAAGGGAGATTCAGAGAAGTTTCGAAATTATTATAGGATGGACCTACAAACGTACGATTACATCTTGAATGCTATACAAGCTTCGATCACCAAATCGTCCAACTTCATTACGTTTTTACTTGTAATTATTGTTGTTAATCATAATAAGGGAATGTAATGAAAGTACAGAAACAAAAAATTCAACGTAACTCCTAAAAAAATACGTTTTTGATAGTGAGTGTTAATTTAACCAAGGTAATGTAATTGAGGCGCAAAAGTGAAAAGTTCAACGTAACTCCTCTGGAAAATTAACATAATAGTCCTGCAGATGTTGAGGTTCGCCGTTCACAGTCGAAGGGTGCGCCGAGAAAACATGGGAGGGGGAAGCCAGGTCGCTCGTCGCCTCAAAATACGCGAAGTCGCGTCGCTCAAGTCGCTTGCAGTGGAGGAGCTCTAATACGTTTCAACCTTATAGGATTAGTCGCTTATATAGTCGCATAGTCGCTTCCAGTGGAGGACCACCCTAATGTGAAAAAAATGCGTAGACCTTGGTAGACAAGCCAAGTTCCGTATTGATGTGTTTTGCGTAAAACCACAAAACTACTAAGTCCAAAAATCTGTCCTCTGATCTTAATGTTGTGGTGAAGGAAAGTCATCGTACAGATAACAATTTTATTTGTACTCTCATTAATTTTAACTCGTCTGAAGTTCAACAAAACTGTTAGCCGTTTAAGGAAATAGCGTCGAAATGGAAGAGCTGAATGAGGATACCACCCGCATGTTTGTTTTATATTTTTACATGAAAGTAGGTGAAATTCAAAGAATACAGACACCAACAGCTCTATACAACAAAACCAAAGTAATTTTCTTTCTACGATTTTTTCAGTGTTTTGGCAAAAAATCCGCCTGAGAATCTTTGAATATCATAAAAATCAAACCAATCATCGTAGAAAATTGGATAGTGTAAAAATTCTCAGGATGAAATCTACTTTCATTTAAAAGTAGAAAACGTACCATTTTCAGAACAATGGAAATTTCAAGTCCAGCCCTGACAAAGGAAATTTTTTCAATGTCATTCCAGAAAGTTGGACGGCTCTACTTCAGTTTGAATACTTGAGACGATAGTAACAGAGATAGACTTTCCGAAACCCTTCAAGATGTTAGGAAAATGAAATGAAGTTTTAAGCCATCACGCCACAGAAACGTTTCTCGAACCCATTCCCACCGTCTCAGTTCATGAACTCAACTTTTCGCACTGAGTTCATACAAGTTCACAGGGGGTGGGGCTCGAACGTACCTACATTCCTTCTCGGTTTATTAGGTATTAAATGGTCATCCTATTAGGTATTACATGGTCCTCATCACCAAATCACCCTTCCCACTCATTACGCCACAGAAATTGTTGCTATGACGATGTGCAACACGCCGAACAAGTTTGGCGTCATTGCAACAGCTTAATTTTCTAAGAAATTTCGCTAAAAGTTGGTGGGCAGCACCAAAGTTTTTGCCAAGTCAAAAAGGATTTTCTAGGAACACGAACAAATAATTCAACCCTGATTGTCAAAAACGAGTTTTTTATCTATTCAATAATACAAACGAATAATTATATCTATTCACTTGAATTAGGATTATATAGCTTTTTTAAATATTTACGAGAAAGACCTGAACGGGTCGAACTAATTATGTGATGAATGGGGCAGAACTGGTGTTTCTACAGAGGAAAAATTTAGTGCTGTCCTCTAGGTTTTTAAAACTGAAATAAATAATACAACTTAAGCTACATTTTCAAGTCATTAATAGGTGTTGTTCAAATTATCAACATCACTCATTAAATGTTCTAGAGTTACTTTTTTTGCCCCGATTCTAAACACGGCTTTTGATCTATTTTTCGAATTAATCTTAAGTTTACCAAAAGGATTGATTTAGGATGTTTTTTTATGATTGAGATGCGAGCATCCTAACTACCAAACTAAACGCATCCTTCAGATCTATTTTTCCAATTAATCAATATATTTTACCAGAAGGATTAGTTTAGAATACTCGTATTTTTATATGTTTTCGAAATGCGAACTCGCGAGCATCCAGACCTCCAAATCGAAAGCATAGAAAATCCCCCTCTACTATCAAGAGATCGAACAGGGTCAAGTCCAACATTAATTACCCAACTAATTGCTTGGCGGGGACGAGTCCAATAACTCCCTCAGTGATTACGAATTACAGTATTATTGCATCTAAACCTCACAACTTTCGAGGCCAATAATTCCCTCAATGATTACGAATTACAATATTATTGCATCTAACCTCACAACTTTCGATCAAAGTGAGTATCTATGGCATGAGTGATACATGTGTTACAGTTTCTGGTTTTTACCTCCAATTAGACAGTGATGGGCAGCAATAAAGTTTTTGACTAGGCAAAACTTTTTTCACACCACAATTCTGTAATGAAAATCGATTTTAGGATTTTTTAAACGTAAACGATGAGATAGGGGGGAGGTCAAACGATTTAAAATCACCCTTTTAAAATTAGAAAACTATGGTTTAAGGTGGAGAAATCTTGTTTTGTGAATGAGGGGGAGACTAAAGTGCACCTCAATTTTTTCAGCTAAATTCAAGGAAAAGAATGATCCACTATCGTCTAACTCTTATTGATGACCCACTAAACTGTTATATACCTCCCTACAAACTCAACAAAAAGAAAATACCCATTAATTAGGTATAATCGAAACATAAAATTTGTAGGCAACTGTAACAGCTCGTGTTTAGTAGGTACCTATAACACAATTCGATCCAGGGTATTGCAGAATGAAAATGTAGGCACACTAATAAAACATCATTTAACTGCCCATCAAAATAGTAGACTGTACTTATAGAATCAGAATATTTTTCAATCGAAACGAGCTTCAACAAAGCCTATCACACTGAATGAAAAGAAATAGTCGATACCTACTTAGGTAAGAGAGAAATAGCATATTATAGCTCACAGTAATGAGTGGCTTACGAAACAGGACTATCAAATGGGGAACCGAGACATCTTAAGATAGGGCAGAATAGCTAGTTCTGTACATCGATTTTCACTTCATAAGTTGACTCGGAGTTAGACCAACAAGTCACCGAACTGCGACGAAAACATAAATTAAGTGGAACATCGGAATAGGTAGGTGCAAGAGGAACGACTAATGAGCAATAAAAATGGTTTCGAAGCCAAATCGATATGGAGGACAGTTTTGCCGACCACGATAATGGAACATTGAACAGGTGGCAAATGGAGTTATATGAAAAGTTGGAAAATGACGGAAATAACTTGATATTCGCAAGATCAAACATTCGTGATCCGATTCGATTTGAGGAGATACAAATATTAGAAATAGTTTGGAATCGTGGAACGTAGGAAATACTACGTAGGCGACGAAGAACAGAAAAGCCAAGTGGTGGGTACGTCAATACGAAAGAAAGGCGTTCACATCTCCATTTTTCAAGCCAGAAATTTACCTACTTATGTCAAACAAAGGGGGCATTATTAGTAATAACTTTCTCTTAAATTATCCAAACTCGGATTCGGCGATATTCGACTAGGAATCAGAAAGAGAAACTTTCCTAAAACGCAAAATAACTTTCCAATATGGCTAAAAGCAAATCGTTCTTAGCATCCTGAACTGAAGCGTGACCGTCCGAGGAGGTCAAACCGGGTCGGGCGAAATTTTGCTGGAAAATGTAATCAAATAGAACGAAAATTGATTCTCACCCTTGTTCGTCTTCTTCCATCTCGTTTTTCACACGCATTTTCAGTCACAGACGAGAAAATGTGGCCTTCCAAGTACCTTAGCAGCGTCAAAAAGAAATGTGTGGCTTCTAGTTAAAACTAAGATGGCTGCCAGAGGTTCGATCCGATCCCAAGAAGTCAGCGAAATGGGAACACGGAGCATGCGCAACACACCCAGGGTACACTTTTTTTTAGCTTTTTTTCAACAAAATTTATAAGTTTGGATATGGTTGAGCAGAGAGCAACTGGTATGCAATAATAAACTAGAAAAATAGAAAGTATATTGCGAAATTTTTCAGAATCAAATATTTCAAGATATTCATTCACAAAAATTGATGTTAACAATCAACTAGGCGCCGACTCTATGGAGCTAGAAAGTCTGAGGGTACGCTTACAGCTCCATGATACTCTTCTAGCTAAGGAGACAGCGCTGCGCAGCGGAGGCGCTGCGGTTTCTACTTCTAGGTGGGGTATACCTACACTGGATTTATCATTTCATTTGACATTTTTGTATTATCCAACTTTACCAATCTTCGGAAAAACCCAACATTTATTTTATTTTTATTTTTTTTTTTCCAGTGGTAACCCGCTCCATTAATCAATGGAGTTTATTTGGTAGAGTTTTTAGAATAGTTCCATTCGATTCCGTGAACAAATACATAATAAACTATAGAGATATTCCGTGTCATAATAAACTATAGATATTCCAAATAGGTAAATACGCATGCCTTCAGTAAGTTAACGTTTTTGGTCCAGGCATCGCATCAAGGCCTTGACGACCCTAACCACAACTGCTGTGATGAAGTAGGTACCTACATGAAAGATCTCTCGGGGATAAAAACAAAGTATCAAGTGATTTCGTCCATATTTACTTTCTTTACTTAACCCGAAGGGTGGTCTTGTAATCACCCTAATAATCAATTTCTGAAACTCATGCTAGGATGGGTACTTATTTTGTTCAACCTGAACACATGTCTTTAAGTTGCATGAAAATGTCTATATAAGTGTGTGTATGTATGTAACTTGTAAGTCAAGGAAAATAACTCTCACAGTCGAAGAGGTTTGGTCACCTCATAGCTCTGATCGTTAGAGTGTCGCAACTCCGAGGAATTTCCCATAAGTTCTCGTAGTTGTGACGACGCGAAATCGAACTCCAGTCGAGGTATCAAATATTTTTGGGCCGTTACAGTGGCGCAGTCCCCGAAATCATACGAAAGAATAATTAATTAAATCCCTCTCGAGCCAAAAGACTATAAACATCACATTTCCTGTTGTTATGCCTTTAATTTCCTCACTCACTTGAGTCAAAGCACACCGTGACAATGACCTCACTCGACTGCTGACTTGTTCCAGCGAGCATCTGCTGAGCAAGCAGCCTGCAGTTACACTTCGTCAATTGTCCAACCCCAAACTAGCCGAGACGGCTGGTATTTGACTCCGGGGAAATGTTACGCTCCAGGAAAATAACTCTCACAGTCGAAGAGGTTTGGTCACCCTGGCCTCATAGCTCTGATCGTTAGAGTGTCGCAACTCCAAGGAATTTCCCGTAATTTCTTGTAGTAGTGAAGACGCGAGTTCGAACTCCTGTTGAGGTATCAAATATTTTTGGGCCGTTACAGGCACGACACTAAAAAATTCCAATTTGGGAGTTAGGTTTCTATACCAAAGAGCTAGCTACTGTAGAAAAATTGATCATTTTTAGGGGTGAAAAAACGTTGTTTTAGCACTTTTTTTCTTTTTTTCAAAATGGCTTGAGGGATTTTGATGAAATTCACAGAAGTTACTCTTCTTGTGGGTAAAAATGATATTAGATACCCCTCATGCTTGGGAAAATACTTTAAGGGGGTTAATTAGCAAAATACTTCCAAAAATAGGTTTAAAAAATGTGGTGTTTTAGCACCTTTTTGGTCTTTCTTTCAATAAAAGGCTTGAAGGATATTGATGAAATTCATAGGAGTTACTCTTCTTATGGATACAAATAATATTCGATACCCGTTATGGCCAGGAAGATGCCCTAAGAACAGTAATAAGCTAAATAATAAATGTGAAAAATTATTTTTAGCACTTTCTTAGAATAAAAAAAGCAGTACCTAATTAGCAAAAAACTTCCCGAAATAGGTGAAAAACGTAGTTTCCGTCGGAATGGCTCAAGAGATTCTTCTGTAGATGAAAATTAGAGGCAGTAATAAGCCGAGAATTACCTAAAAAAGGCCACTTAGGGCAGGTTCAAAAACGATTTCTTATATAAATACTTAGTACTTGTGTTGACTATCTCGCTTTTGCTTACTTTTAAAAACAGTACAAGTTGTGTAGATAAGAAAGTTCAAGTCAATATTTCGCGGAGATAGGCATGGCCACCAGCAGCATTTAATGGGGTCATTAACGTTTCTAGTTAAATACATTGATATATCTCTTCGGTCGGTGTGTTCAGATAAGGTCAAGCAATAATCATGTATTGTGGGAGTACCTACTCTCATAATTTATCTGATGCGTCAAGATACGTTGCAATTTGGGTCCAAACCCAACGACTTGGGGGAGCTACAGAAAGCCATTTTCAAACTGAAATTCATAGGGAAAACTTATGGAATAGAATTACGCAGGCAGGCAAGATATTAGATAATCCCCAATACGTAGGCCCTGGTTGGTAGGTATCATAAAATAAAAATTATTAAACAAGGTTATCAATTTACTTCAGTACCTGTACAATACGAACCTTCTATTTACATTACGTTGGAATACAAAACAGCTGAAAAATGAGATAGCCTTTTCTTTGTCTGGACATAAAAAATACAACTAACTAATAAAAGACTTTCCTAATTACAGCTGAGCATTTTGAAATGCCATTAATTTTCAAAACACGGCTGTCTCAGAATGAGCTTTCCCAACATTTTAAAGGACCTACTACTTAAATATAAAGCTATAACCACAATGAAGATCAGAAGAACAATAGTGAAGAAGTCTTATAATGAATCATAAAGAACAGTTAAAAAAGAGGGCAAGACTTCCACAATGCCTAATTGACGCATCACAGTAAGCTTTACTTCAACTTTCACTCACTCATCATATTGTTTTTTATTAATTTTCCTTAAATTATATTACATGTTTAAAACAACACAGTACATAGGAAGCCACTGCTGGTCCAGCAGGCAAGGATGTAAGGTCCTTAATTTACAAATCCCTCAGGGCTCCAACGAATTCAGCTACTGCTCTTCTTAATAAAGTTCATTGCAATTACTGTTTTTTGAAACTCTTCAAAATTGGATAAATGTTGTCAAAGGCCTCGTATATTTCTTGTCGCACTTTGGCTCCAGTCAGAACAACCTTTCCAGATACAAAGATCAGCAGGACGATTCTTGGTTTGACCATTCTGTAGATGAGTCCTTGAGCACATGGTAGAAAGACAAAATCAACAATTTAAATAAAAATAATCATTTAAACATGCAAATTGTTAAGCGAATACATTATTCTTTTTTTATCAGGTGAACCTCATTCAACTGGCCTGGGCAGGCCCATAACTATTGTTGCCAAGCTGTCCAATCTAAACATTTCAAATAGAAGAGGAAAAAGCCTACACAATTAAATTGTTCAAGAGACATTAGCACCGTAGATCACTAAGTTGATAGGAGTGACTCAGTCTGTAGTCATTGTTCCCAGTAATCCTATAGAAGCTCCACTTCGCATTCCAGCCTCAAAGGTAAAGTAAAGAAAGAGTTGGTCTCAGGCACCGAACCTTGTTATTGCTATTTCAGTTTAAAATATTAAATTCAATAGTTTCCTATATTTATAATTTTATTTTATAGCTCTTCTTTTAAATTAGGAATCAAAACCAATTCATTTATTTATTTATTATTATTATTATTTTTTTTTTTTATTTATTTTTTTTTTTTTTTGCACCAAGTAATTAACAATGATATTTTGAAAATGCAAATACAAGTAATCAAAACAAAGATAAATCAGTGAGTTTTGTTCATTGTGACAAATTCATTTCACTGCTTCACAAGTAGGAAAGATCAAGTGGTTTGGCGCGCCTAAGTCTCCTTGTGATATCACTTGCATCAAGGAGACAGACAGCTTCCCCATTGACGTGATATCTTAGCCGATGGATGTGACTCACAGCTTGTCGCTTTATAGCCTCTCTTACTGTCTCGACCTGAAGTTGTAAGGGAGACGTTCATTTCGAAAGTTCCATGGTGCATTGACAATATTTCGTAGTAGGTACATTATTCTGGAATCGTTGGACGATGTCTTGGTTTGAAAAGAGCCGAACAGCAGTACAACTGGGCTCCATGGGTTCAGACAGGTTTAAGGACCTGGTTATACAGTGTAAGCTTGCATCGACCGTCTCCCCATTAGCCAATAAAATTTTCTGAATTTAAGTAGGAATTCTTCCTTCTTATCCTTAACATGGGCTCTCCACCTGAGCCTGGCATCAAGCGTCATACCGATGTATTTAGCTTCATTAGCATAAGGAATAACTTTGCCCTTGAGATAAACCAGTACGTAGGCAATTCTATTAATACTAAGTCGACGTGTACCGACTTAGTTTCGTTTATTCTGATTCTCCATTTACAATGTACTTAAACAACAAATTAATGAGTACTTAGTAAACAAAAAACTTATTAGTGGCATGGAGTGTTCATTAGAACTCATATTTTTCATATATTGAATCAGGAAACAATAATTGTTAGCTATGGGTCATGCACACATCTATCGCTGTGCTCCCAAGCCACAGCAGGGTGAAACAAAAGGGTTACCATTTGATGTACGATGTATGCTGTTGTGGTTTGAACATGTGTGACCTAAGGGAGTCTAGCATTGAATCAATAAACTTCTGAAATATGAATCTAATTTGCTTAATAAAAACCTAATTCTCTGATCCTCGAAGAAGGAAAGTATGTCTCAGCCCGGTAATGAAACAGTTAGCTGTGGAAGAATTGGTCAACCGTTACTCAAACTGTTGGTGATGACAAGTGATGAGCCCCCCCCCCCCCCCCCCCCCACTGATATTGACTGTCCTGACGCCCCTCCTGTTCACATAGGCAAAATAAATTAACCATTAAAAATCAATTAACCATTTACCCCTTCCTCGCCTATTTGAAAGCCTTCTCTTCCACTCTGCCCCCCCCTCCCCCTCCTTCTCCCATTGCTTTATGAAAACCCCTGGAGTTTGATGGATGGAATGTTCCCCTTCTCGTTTCTTGTAACTGCAGCCTTCAAGATTATTCCTGGAGCTGTTAATCAAGGTAACCATTCCATTCCATCACCTCTTCGTTAAACATGATGGACATGAGGGACAGTCGACAGTTCGGTTTTCAGGGCCTAGTTAAAGCATTAAACCATTTTACATTGCAGTTTACATAGGGGTACCACAGTGTCATGTGGATTTTCGGAATTCCCAATTTTGACATGAAAGCTGTGAAATCAGAACCCTCAAACTGCCTAACTCAATCAGTTGTACGTTAACAGGGGTGTCTGTATCGACAGATCCAGGAACGTAGAATGGGCGTAGGAGTGCATAATATGAAGAAATCGAAGTGAGAGATATAGCGTTGGGCCAACTGGTAATATATTCAGATGTTGAAAATAGAAATATATAAACAAAAAAGACAATGTAACTAGCGAAACATTGTTTGGTTATGAGTTATGATGAAACTTAATCCACACAACGAAAAAAAACGGGAAAAAACTTGTAGGTACTTATTTCAAAGAAAAACATCAAGTGAACAATTTGCTTGTCTTAATGTAACATGAAGTATGACGAGATTGGCGAAAATAGAGGGGAGAACGCAGCACGAAACCGTCGGGAAAAGGCTAAAAAAGCTTGGGCTGGAGGGTGAGATGGCACTACAGTGTCTCGGGCTGCAGATCGCTCGGTAGCTATCAGGTTAATTAGAGAGGGAGCTTCTGATTTTTGGAAAGTTACTTTCGAAGAACCCTATTGGACTGGTTGATTCGACACAGGAAAGTCAGTCTAGTTCATACTTCCCATTCTCATTGAGTTTTCAGACACTGATTACCCAGGAAGAAAGCTATTTCAAGATTTATTTTTGCTGTATTAGTCATTAGATCAATAATTCAATTCAATTGACACCTTTAAAATGAATTTTCCATAGGTAATACAAATACTTACAGTTCAAGCTTCAGAGTTTGTACCTACTACACTTCAACACCTCTCAGTGCTGAGGTTTAACGTTAAATACATTTTTGATAGTAGAGAAATCATAGCAGAGATTGTTTTTCAACATCTTTAAATTTTTCTTCATTCTTTCGTTCTAGGTAATGAGTATTCAGGTAGCGTATTTCAGGTACAAATTGTAAACAACGATTTTTCGGAATTTTACTCCACTAGAAATATAAAATATCACCATTAAAAAGCCTGCGAGGAAATATCTCCAAGTAGTAGTTTTATTGCATGAGACTATTGGTTAATTCGTATGCCTTTCATGGCCATGACTAGAAACTGCTCCTTGTGCATATGGAAAAATGTTGACAAATATATTAAACATTTCAGGAAGCAATAACAGTAAAGGCTTCTTAAAATCAAGTTCCGAAAAATTCTGTGGAATTCTGTGTTCATAAATACAGGTCTAGGAGTCATCATAGGAAATATTTGTCTTCCGAATGCCAAGTCAGAAAACGAGATCAAACGAAGGGAAAATGAGGAAAAGTTCAAATGTAATCGCATAATTGTGTAAATTTGTGAGTTTTATAGGTAGATCGAAGTCAGAACCTACGCACCATTCAGAGGACAACATCAACTGTCACTGTTTTGTGAAAAAATTACTGTTCAAAACGCTATGTTCATAAATACCTGGAAAAAGTTCTGGCTCGTAACTGCTGAATTGACCGTGAGTTAGGACTAGACCTTCTAGCCTGATGGGAAATTTGACATCGCAGCTTCCCACCATGTTTTGGACTTTGAAATCCATGAACTTGGCCTGGAAACCGAGTTTTTGAATGATACGGGCATATTTCCTAGCTGCAAGGCGGGAGTCATCTTCACTCTTAGCTCCTGTGCAGACCATTTTACCCGAACTGAGCATAGAAAAAAAAAAAATCGTAAAAGAGAAGAACGTGTAGGGTGGGTGCACACTACATTTAGTTCTTTCATCGTGAGAATAAATCCACCAAAACTATAGCTAACCCTTAAGAAGATGCCAAGAGAGGAGAGCAGTATAGTCACTTATTGTAACAAGGAAATATTATATAAAACGAGTTTTTTGGTGTAAACAGGATGATGTGGCGGGGTGAACGTGTTTGAGCTGAGGTAGGAAGGAACTATTGAGGGGGCTTATTTAGTTGACCAGGTGTCTTCATTATTTAAAAAGTTACAAAAGGACGTTATCTAGTTCCAAGAAATATATTTTATTTTATTTTTATTTAATTATTTTAATAATTAATTGATTTTTTTATGAGTTCCCACAATTTTGTCACGAGTAATTTATTACGGATTGTGGGAAATATGTATTTTGATAATATTCATGTTATATTTACACACCCTACTAATTAACAAAGATGAATTTTAAATGGGACCAACCAGCACAATCTTTGAAATTTTACATCAAATTTGAATTGTATTACAGTTATAGCTTAAAACAATCAAAAACCAAAATTATTTATTGAAAAAAAGTGATAATTTCTATTGATTAGAAGAAACAATTTTCTAACTTCACAAAAAAAACAACACAAAGTTCCCTACCGACTAACTGACAAGTGAAAAGTCACAAAATATATCTGATGGACAACAGCAGGATGAAAACGAAAGGAATCTGGATATGGATAAAAATGGAGTCGAGACTTACAGGACAAAAATAATTAAAAAAAAAAAAAGGTCTGTACCCGACTGAGTCGTATTTATCAGCTTGATTTTTGAAAATCGGGTTTAGAACAAAAAGTTTCAGTCATGCAGCAAAGACTCTAAAACTAAAATTTAACAATAATAACAAATAAAAACTCGTCTTTCCCTCTCGGGAAAGAGCCAAGAATGCTCCACCCTCTCTCCCGGGTCCCATTAACTTTTCTGCATCAAACCAGTATCGTTCTTTCTTGCGCCTCGTAGTTATAAACTGATCGTATTATGGAAAACTGAATCTTCGTCCGTACCCAGCCAGCAATCTGTGATCTAGGCCTACACCATTTGTAGCTCAAAACCGAGGTTCATCTCTTCTTGAAGAGATGAAATTATCTGTGGGCAACACTTTCACATGAGAAAACCAATGGTGTAAACGACCCTCTCAGATCTTCTACTGCTGCGTTGTATTTTTGGTGCTTTTTCCCTGGAGGCAGATTCTGCAACATCGTTTGGGCGAGGTAAGAGGGTGCATTGACATTAATTATGCGGTTATTGAAGAGAGCGACCCTCTCCCTGTCCCAGACCCCCTGCACTTTATGACTGCAAGTGTCAGTGCCCTCTTGGAGCACTGGTTCGACCACAACTCCCTGCCATGCTTAGCTTGACAGTCTGGCGCATTCATCTCGTATCATATCATGGCCGAACTTTATAAGGCCTCCACGCTTGCAGTTGAGGGCGTGATTTTCGTTCATTTGTTCATTCAGGCATCCATCACACTTACTAGAGAAACCAACAAGTCGTATTAATTGGCTCAAACGTCTTAGAATCGTCTGCATTCACCTGCTTGATTGTTTCTGTCCGCATTCACCTGCTTCATAAACAAACAACTTGGTGGTAGGGGGGGGGGGGGGGTGTCAGAATTGTAAGTTAGCTGCTAATAGTCCAGTTGTGATTATCTATAACCTTGCTAAACCTACTGTCAAGGCAGCACCATCAATGAACTCGAAGGGGTCATCTCCAGCACTTCGCCAATTTTCCGAGCTCCCCTTATACACATTGACGTTGCTGTAATGATGGCAAATCCTATGCGTTCTTCCAACCATCCTCAAACGGAGGCTTGAGGGAATCCTCCACTTGTCTGCGAGGCGATCTACACTTTCATAAAAGCTGGGGCTTGTGGTGCCAGATGCACGTCCACTGTAAACGTGGTATGGCGTTGCTCACAAGCTTGAACGTATTTTCATTTTTTCTTTCCTCTTCTGAGGATGAAAGGACTGCTGCTACTGGTCGGGAACCATCAGAGGGAGCATCAGTGTCCAATACTTCCCTCTGTGGTTCCCAGATCCCCAGGGGCAAGCAAGGTCACCTCTATTGCGGTGGCTGATCCATCGATAATAATGGGCTCTTTTATACAATTTTCCCAAGTGGTTGCCATAAGCTCGCCGAACACATATCTTATTTCATTGTGCTTTCATATTATTAGACCTCCTGTCATGTCAGGGCATTCTCAAGATTGAAGTTTTTACATCCGTCACAGGTTGCTAGCCTTCCGATCGGCTTCCTCTTGTTGCAAACGGCTAACGCATCTCTGAATTTGCATGGTGATAGATCATAGTTATGCTTACGTAATAGGATCACTGTCAGCTAACCTGAAGATTCAGTTTTCATAGTGGACCCCTATTGCTCATTGATAGTCCATAGGAAACCTTGGAAAATCTGAGCCAAATGATTATCTTCCTCCCACTATCGCCAACAGATCACTTCCCTCTTTGCCATCCTGAGGGCTGAATTGTCCTTGAATTTCCATTTATAGATGTTATCGTAAGGTAAATTGTTTCTGGTTTCTTCCTAACATAAATCATAAAACTTAGTTGTGATTCAGCTGGCTTGGTTTGTATATATCAGACTAGGTAGTTTACGATTTTTGCATAAAGTGAGAGCTTTCCAACGAACGATTATTGTAGGATGAAAAATGATGAAGTTACAGTCGGTTGTACGGGAGAATTATAAGATATTTTGAGTGACATTTCTCGTTCCGTTCGTGTAGCAGAATTTTTGGTAATTTTCGAATGACCCTAAGCGACGAGACATACGAATTCACAACAAAATCCTTTATAGAACACACACCTAATCTATCAAGTAGTTTTGAACGAAGTACCCAATTGGAGTGAGCCTTCAATTGGGACATAAGGGTTTCACAACAAAATTAGTAAGTGAACATACTAAGTAAACAATCATCTACCTGAAAATAAGAGCCGTTGTCCTTGGTTCTCGAATTCGCATGATGACAGCAGCAAAACGTTTCGGATTGTATTCAGCATTTCTTGCATGAAGGGCAATCCGTTTCAAATCAAGTTTACATCCTAGGTTGACTGTAGAAACAATGTTCTGTAACTGGGGGATTGAACCTGAAATAAATAGAATATATTCTTCAAAATGAGTCATTCAATCAATACCTGGTATAAATTACAACATATCCACACATTGTTCACATTTCTCCGAGTAGGAACTAATTTCACTTATTGAAGTTTCCGTTGGAAAAGAGTTTTGGGCACAATGGCTGAGAGCTTCACTCTGGTTGTACGCACCACTTCCTTTCACAGTTAGCTACATGCTTAGTCAGAAGTGTGGACAACTTATTAGAGAAAAGCACACATCTAATAGACAAGTAGTTATACATATAGGGAGCAAGGCTTGTATCAAAGCACTGATGAATCCTTTTACAACCTCCAAGATGCTAACAGTGGCCAGAGGAGAAATGACCAAATTAGGTACATCCCAACATAACAATAAAGTGAATGTTAACTGTGCAACAGGTCATGAGGAACAAATAGAAAACAAGGAGGTAGATCACCTTGATAGGTTGTGGTCGTCTAGGGAACTTTATGGAGCAGCCCCATCACTAGGCATTACAAGGAATGCGTACAAGGTTAAGGTCAATACTTGGGCCATAAAACATCAAACAGAGATATGGAGAAAAAAAAGTCAATAGATGCAGACAATCTAGGATGTGTATATCCGGCTACAATATAAATGGTTTAGCCTGGACCATATCACAACCTAGAGCACAAATGAGGACCCCGTTTCTAATGTCCAAGGTACCCTCCTCTCTCTCTATCTCTCTCTCTCCCCCACTTCGCGAATGTGGTAATGGTGAAGACACATCTGAGCACTTCATGTGCAACTGTAACAGATTTTAGAGATCTAGCAAGAGGCCCTCAGGGACCTAGATTGGAAAAGATTTGTAGAGATAAACAATAAACTAGAAATATGGAGCATCCATAGAATCCCCAATTCATAAGAAGCCTATTCTGGGGTAATAATAAGCCACTACTGCCACTAGGCCTGATATTTCTTTCTACGGAAGCCCTATGCAGTTATTCAGGCACAATGGCTTGTACTACCCCTCATAAAGAGGCCTCTATAAAACAGAAGGGAATTCCCTCAGTGGTTAACTACACTTTGAGTCATTATTATTGAATCTTTTGCTAAAAATAGCAAAGCCTTATTATTCTCAAGCACAAATTGTCAAGGAAGGTTCTTGGAAATATGCGATGACGAAATGCTTCCATTCTCGTCGCATTTACATAAGAAGTCGTCTGCACGTCCCTTCCCAGACCACATAGACATATTAGTGACAAATTGTTATCTATAATAAACAACATTCTATGGGTCACAGTATTCTGTTACTCATTCCAGAGTGAATTCGGATCACAATACATTCAATTTTTCGTGTGCAGCAGGCACTTTAGGATACATAAATTATGTTTTGGGATTAAAATAAATTTTCAAGAAGGGTGCAAACATGCATATGGGTTAATAGGCAAAAAAGGAAGATTCCGAACAAATTAGGGTACTAATATCACTCAACTATTGTTAGGTAAAGGGTACCTCTCACAGTCCAAGGGGTTCAAACCCCAAGACCAATAGCCTTCCAAGGCCTCAATAGCCTTGTGGTTTAGAAAGCGACCTCTACCCTGAGCATCTCACCAGAAATAGGTAGAGAGGTTTGAAATCTGTAGAAAGTATATGCAATTATGACTAGCTCAGCAATTTATAATGGCGCAGTTTGATAATCATGAACTTCAGTCCACAATCCCGCACGAGCATGGCCACAGTGACTTAACAGTCTCTCTCCCAAGGAGACATGTAGGTTAATTTCCGAAAATGGAGAATTTTTCGCTTTTACACTTGAAAAGCTACAGATTCTGATGAAAGTTTTGATATACTTCTCTAATAGTAATATGAATTAAAAACGGAAAAAAGTAGAACTTAGTAAATGCGAACAAGAGCTCGCTCATCCTCAGTCTCTGCTAGCTGCTTATAGCATCATATAGTTGATAATGATAACCATGGACACTAAACTTCTATAGTGATAACCTTCTTCTTCTTAGTGATAAGAAATAATTAAATGTCATGTGGAAGAGAATTGTGGTAGGAATGAGGATAATGCTGGGAAGAGCATCATGCATAAACAGATGGTTTTAGGGAAACTTGATTTCCCGCAAACATTTTTGTAACTTCTTGTACCTTTTCCTCCTGATTATATAAACGCAGTCTAATGGGTATTTTCATTTATTTATTTGTAATAAGCGGAGTAACTTTAAGCAAAGGGATTCGTGTAAACTATTCATGACACCACTTGTGGCAATCTAAATTTGTGATAACTCGTAATCAAGTTTCTTTTTTAAAATTGAATATTTCTCATTATCGTAAGTAAGTATGTTAAAAAGTTGAAAAGATCATAATAAGTATTTTATAGCATATCTTTATGAAAAGCAGATGAATGACGGAATTGAGATAAAATTGCTGATGGGTGCCCATTAATTTTACACTACTATATATGCCAGTACAGGATGAAGGTGGGCAACAGTTCAGATGAACAGAGTAAAGCCACCCATTCACAGTCCGAGTTGTAGTCCAATTCTTTTACCGATGTCCAACATAGGATCTGACCTAGGAGCGTGAATGGGTTTGATGGAAGACGCGTTGGATGATTGGATGAATCGGAGTTCCAGATCAGCCTACAAGAAGTTCCTACTTCATATTTTGTCGGAACGTGAATGGGGGCATCGGCCGATTCACTGTCAGTTTGTACGTTGATTTTGCTGTGCACAACACATTTTTTATGTTCAAAAATGGACTCAAACGGGTTTTCAGAATTAATCGCAGATACACATTCACGCAATACGGTGTCATGTTTAGGTACAAATGGACCAACTTTCTCCAACAAGGAGTGAGAGTAGAGTAGTCTATTCTTAAATAATTTTTGAAGTCTTCTTTATCAATTTGGCTGAGCGATTTCACGTCATAATATGCTACATGATCCACAAACACTGTTTTACCAAACCTTTTCTGAATTTTTAGGCACCAAAAGCGGCCAAAAGACAAAATGTCACCATATATCTTTTTCTTGTAGTAAATAAAGATGAATTCCTCAAATAAGACATTTTGACAACGATTCCACCATGGGAGGGATAAGACTGAAAATTTAATTGGAAGGTGGGTCACAAGTCAGAGCGTGAGTAGTGAAACGCATCCAACTTGCAGTCCTACAAAGTAGTCCTGCAGATCGGAATATGAATGGCTGTCTTGAGTCTTTCGAGTGATGGGCCTGCCTGAAACACTATTGTAATCCACGAGTACAAGAGATAATCAATACATTTATGGCATTGGAAAAGTACCTGGTTCACCCGACGGAGTCATTGGGGTCATAGGACCAGGAGTCGTCGACGCCAAGACGTTTGGAGTTTGACTTTGGTCCATCCTGTTTGTCATAGGCGACATCAATGTGTGAGGTGTTGTAGCGTGCATCATGCTTTGAGGTGTGGTAAACCCCATTGAAGGGGCGTAAGCATTCATCGTCTTGTGAGGCGTCATACCTGTAGCAATAATGGACAAATCAACACATGGATGGATTAATCAACACATTAAACACATCATATACGACATCATGCTATACGTCTTACCCTAGACTAGAGACACATTGTGCTCTTTATTCTACTAGCTACCTTAATCCTTGCTCTACGTATTAGGAGGACCTGCTTATTATCCTAATTCAGAAAAGTGATGTCACAGCAAAAGAACACATTCCAGGAGCAAGCACTCATGTTTTTGGGAGAGAAAATAACAGCTTCCATTTGAAGTTCTTTATGGTTATCTAGTGGTAGTAATGGATTCGTTTGTGGAGGCCCCTCCACACATTAATAGTATGCGTTAACACATAATAACTTGGAAAAAGCAATTGATGACTGCTTTGTGTAAGGGCTGGCTGACAAGTGCTCCATAAAAATGTAAGTAATGAGTAAGCCCCACCAATATCCAACCATATTGCTTTACAATGAAATCAAGGTATTCACACCGTGCCAGTTGTTTATAAGGTCATTATTGTAGGTGTATCATAAGAACTCTCAGATCATAATGAATCAAGGAACGGAGCACTATATATTTATGGAACTAGATTCAGATTGGAGGGAAATATAGTTAATCCTCCGCCATCCATGGCTCTATGTACCAGAAGTCCTATGTGTATGTTTACATACTTTATCGATCAATAAATATACGAGCCATTGCAATAGCTTCATTTTCTACGAAAATTTGCTAAAAATTGGAGTCTCCGAATCATTTTCTGCTGTATTTTTATACCACTTTTATCCACCATTTCGTGTTTTTTCGTGGAGTTTAATTCATTTTTATTCCAATTTCATCCAACTTAGCCGTTTTCATTTCATCAGTTTTTTTATGTCATTCGTTTTCCTTTTGATCCGTCCATTATGGACGAAGTTAGGGCGTAATAATAGCTTTACCTGAATGGTGTAATTATTGCACGGGGAAAGAAGATTCTTGTGTATTTTCAGACATTTTGCAGATATTTCACTTCTACGTTGGGTTTTTTCACTTTTATCTGGTAACAACCTACCTCAAAATTCACTTAAAAACTCAAATTTTACAGCAAAACACTACTAATCACTTTCAAAAACTTGAATATGTACATACTAACAACAAACTCGCAAGCGCCCGATTTGGACGCGCGTGTGCACTTCCATTTATCCACTCGTGCTGAAGCCTCGGGCAACGAATAGACGATCGAGCACGACACAAGAACTCTCTAATATCTATACAAACTTACGAGTGGTAAGAATGAATTGTGATACTAACCAGATGATGATTGTAGAGGTAGCAATGGAGGCATCTGCAGAGATTGTTGTTGCTGCTGGGCAATTGGCAAAATCTGTTGGTCTTCTTCTGGCTAGAATATAAAAGGACATGAATGTCTAATGAATGGTTGGTAATGATGGTCAGAAATGCCTACCTACACCCTCTTTAAAATGAAGAGTTTTCTTCAAATCGAGACGACTCCCTGAACTAAACATGACTAGACTAGAGTCTTCAAATAAGGAAGCACTGAGAATGCAGGAATTTTCAGTCGTCCAGCATAACTTCATGAGCGAATTTTGCCCTTTCCTGAGATGTTTACATAGTTTCCTTTTTCTTACATCATTGGTCCACCTACAAATGCACAAAGTTCCAGCAAAATAATATGAGCGAATTTTCTTCTCTCTCTCACACACACACACGTTACGCTCCAGGAAAATAACTCTCACAGTCGAAGAGGTTTGGTCACCCTGGCCTCATAGCTCTGATTGTTGGAGCGTTGCAACTTCGGGAAATTTCCCGTAGTTGTAACGACGCGAGTTCGAATTCCTGTCAAGGTATCAAATATTTTTGGGCCGTTACAGTGGCGCAGTCAAAAAAATAGGAACTGAAATCATATGAAACAATAATTAATTAAATCCCTCTCAATCCAAAAGACTGTAAACATCACATTTCCTGTCATTAGCACCTTTCACTTCCTCACTCACATGATTGAATCAAAACACCATGAAAATGACCTCACTCGACTGCTGACTCGTTCCAGCAAGCATCTGCTGAGCCAGCGGCCTGCAGTTTCACTTCGTCATTCGTCCGACCCCAAGCCAGCCGAGATGGCTGGTATTTGACTCCGGGGAAATGTTACTCTCCAGGAAAATAACTCTCGCAGTCAAAGAGGTTTGGTCACCCTGGCCTCATAGCTCTGATTGTTGGAATGTTGCAACTTTGGAAAATTTCCCGTAGTTGTAACGACGCGAGTTCAAACTCCTGACGAGGTATCAAATATTTTTGGACTGTTACAGTGGTGCAGTCGAAATAGGATCCGAAATCAGATGAAACAATAATTAATTAAATCCCTCTCTAGTCAAATGACTGAAAACATCACATTACCTGCACTTTTCACTTCCTCACTCACTTGAGTCAAAACACCATGACAACGACCTCGCTCAACTGCTGACTTGTTCCAGTGAGCATCTGCTGAGCCAGCAGCCTGCAGTTTCACTTCGTCATTCGTCCGACCCCAAACCAGCCGAGACAGCTGGTATTTGACTCCGGCAAAATGTTACGCTCCAGGAAAATAACTCTCACAGTCGAAGAGGTTTGGTCACCCTGGCCTCATAGCTCTGATCGTTGGAGTGTTGCAGCTTCGGGAAATTTCCAGTAGTTGTGACGACGCGAGTTCGAACTCCTGACGAGGTATCAAATATTTTTTGGCCGTTACACACACATACACACACACACACACACACACACACACACACACACACACACACACACACACACACACACACACACACACAGTCGTCAAATTCATTTTTTGATAGGTTAATAATAAATTTACATTGGTTTGATGGTGGGGATATACGGAACTACACCCCGAGTATAGATCAGTTGGACAAATAAATCACAATAATGTGTATAATTCGGTGGTCTGGATACTTGCAAGCTTGAATCAAGAAAATGAAAAGAAATCCTAAATCAATCCTTTTAGTAAAATAAAGATTAGTTTCGGAAGTTGAAATACAAAGCAAAAAATATGAGCTATGCTGGAATCGAACCCGGGACCCTCTGCTTGGTAGCCTGCAATGCTATCCACTAGACCACAGAGTTCCTTATCACTGAGTGAAAAATCACTGTACGGTCGAAGTTTGGTGTCAGTCCGTTAGAATGTGCTCAAGGAGCGGGCAGAATGGGAGACAAACAAGCTCCTGAACGTCAAGTCAGGTAAGACGATAAACGTTTCATTTATATAGGTAAGCAGTTTATTTAGTGTACTCCACGAACTGAAAGACAATTCGTTACTTACCTACATTCTTCATTATTTCTGTCATTTTCTACAGTTTACCTATCTTTTTCCTAACAATTTTTCACGAGTATAATCATCTATCATCATCTATTCCCATTTGTGACAGTTCCCATCAATTCCAAAAGAATGCGCGTCTATTCTTCGCTCTTGCACCGGGTTGAACGTGTGATTCTCGAGTTCTTGGAATGCTGTGGTTGGCGATAGATGAGGATCCGAGAACCGGAAAACCATCTTCTCTAAACATAGCACATTACGCTATTAGTACGAGTTGAATCTATTATGGTACAGTCACACTCCCCACTCTCTATGTAGCACGAATTTAGGCCCCATTGCATCCCTGGGGGCGACCTAAGTCTGTTACACATTTCCTGTGAATGGGAATATTTTAGCGGTGAGGGCGGGGAAAAGTCACGCCTCACCCCTGCTACCCATATCTATCTCAAAATATTGAAAAAACAACAGTGAGATGAATTTTATTTATTATACATGTTCTCGTAGAGTTCACGCTGAGAAGAAAGGGCATGTGGTTTTAGAAGTTTTGAACTGAAGGGAATAGAAAAATAAATTTCGTCGCATGGTTTTGGCTACCGGTACCATTTCGAGAAAACCAGTGCGAAGTTGGAGACTGGAATATGAGTTTGTACATGAGGAGCCAACTTCCAGCAGCATCTCTCAAGGTGCCATACTATGTGAATATGCACTGGATGAGAGCACAAAATACAACAGTAGGAATATACTGTAAATGAACACAGAATCTATAAATTAAATCAATAAACATTATAAGTATAAGTTTAAAATCAAGCATGCTTAACAAGCACTTTATACTGCCTTATTGCAATTATTCTGGTCACTCAATGTGATTGAATTATTACGTCGGCTGTACTGTATTCAGGTATATTTTAGTCGAGATTCGGTCCAGAAATAATAAAAAATTAATCACAACATCGTTGTAATAATTTTAGTGTCCTCTGACGTTTCAGTCAGCACAGTGACCATCATCAGAAAAATGGAATGCTGTGCCCTCAATGAGGGCAGCTTCAAAACGGAAGGAACCGTAAAAAAACACCGAATTTCCTGGTTGGCTAAAGCCTTGGTCGCAGCAATCAATTTTTCCAATGATAGTCACATTGCTGACTGAAACGTCAAAAGACATTTTAAAATTATTACAGTCTTTTCCTTCAGCGCCAAATCTTGACAGAAAAATACCTGGAGTCGCTCATTGGTTCTTCTTTTCAACTAGGTATATCGATGCTTATAATGAAACGACCATCAAGGAGAAACCTACATAGGTGATGATTATATTGTAGGTGCTTAAACTCAAAGCTACTGATTCATGTAACAGGTAGCCAGACAAATTACTGTGTATGTACCTGATGCAGCGGCGTCCCGATGCTAGGGATGCTGAACCCTGGGCTAGGAAGCATACTATCCATGTTTACTTAATATTTTCTGAACTCTTCACGAATTAAAAATTGAATTGAAAGCACAGTTGATTGCGGTCCGTGTCAAAACATTACGAGAAATGGAAACCGATACGATAGACGCCGATACCTGGACACCAGATTACATGCTTCTATCAACAACACAAAATTAATCCAACAACCCAAATTCAAATTATGCAAGCTGAATATCCCACACAGTTTGATACCAACTTATATTGTACGTTAAATTAAATATTCCTCAACTATTGTAATCAGTGACAAGTGAGTGCAAACAACGTAAAAAAATCAGCAACTCTCGGCAAAAGTTGAACAGACTTGAATGTTGTTGTTGTTTACCTCAAAATTCCTTGTAACTAGCAAAATAAAGAAGAACACCTTCACATCGAGAAGAACATCTACACAACCCGGTGACATTCTGGAGATTTCGACACTAGCGCATCCTTACATCGAGGTAAGGCTAAAAACCTTATTGCCGAGAACATTGCACCTTATTGTCATGGTGACGAGTAAAATATGCATGGACACTAAGAGTAGCGCAGTGCTGAAGAGTTTGGGGATCCTAACAACACCTTGGCGTATTTTCGTAGAAATTAAAACATTGCAGAGGCTCCAAAAATTTCAATTGGCCCTAATTTTCTTCATTAAGGCTTAATTTTAACCTTGAGCAATAAACTCTATTTTTCCTGAAATCAGTTCTGAGACATACAGAAAAGAATCCTAGAGTTGAACACTTTTTTTTACCTATACTATAGAAGTACCTATGTACTTACGCGACATTCCAGACAATATACACATAAGTCTCCTTGAATCGCTTGAAAATAATTTCTAAACAATTTCACGTTAATTACATGCTGTGCAGTATACTTTTACTTTAAAGTAGGTATTCAGTAGATAAGGGCTATAGTTAAGTGAAAAGTTGAAGGTTTTTGGAACAGAAGGAAATTCCTAAGACACTCGTACGGGGAAAAATATTGTCTTACTCATTTCTTGGGGTTTCCGTTGTATAAGCGTTTCAGGCACTTATATTGGCTTATACTATCTCATATACTCAATTTAAAAGAAGAATCCGCTGGTTACCTATCCCAAGTTGGAGTCATCACAAATAAATCTTTTGTTTGGATCAGTAATTTTTTTATTTTCCCCCACTTAATTATTGTCTCGAGAGAGAAGACGTAATGATAACCAGATGAGTAGTTCATTTTTCTCTAGTAAACCTACTTCGCCCTCAGTCTTGGCCATGAACCTAGGAGGGGAAGTGGACCGGGCGTTGCGGATTGGGGAGTGTGGTAGAGTGTGGTACCCTTCCAAAGAATATCCTGGAAAAAAATGGGGCCTGTAGTGGATTTGTATACATCTGACTAGGAGTCGGAACTCCTAGCGGAATATCACGAGCTGTGTTATCCAGATGGTTATGTGGGCTTGATCCTTGGAAATGTTCAGGAGAGAGGTACGAGAAAGTACCGTTATTCTCTCATGCATTGGTATATTTCATCTGATAGGATGTATGTGAGTCCTGGAACGAGACGGCTGCAGATCGATCGTTGCGACGCTGATCTAACTGTGATTTCGTTATCGGGAAAATTGATATTCCGACTCAAGCCGAGTGTCTTCGTCATGATATGAGGAATCATTTTTTGGGTACTGAAAAGTACCTTTGTTTTCAGGCATGTTATGCACTCTGTGAGTTTGATGAGTACTCGCATCGGACGTGTGCCCGATAGGCAAAGGCACAGGGATTTCTGTTTTCGTGTTGAAATCACCGGAGCTCTCCTTTAGAGGAGTCAGATATTGATTTATGTTATAATTTACATCCTCGGGAGATGCGTATGAACGTGTCATATCGAAATCTCGGTCTTGCCGTGTTTCAGGAAGACGAGAGGATCGCGTGTCTCGCACGTGATTGGCCGCCGCTGCGCCCGAGCGTAAGTCGGTGCTAGGCCTTTCGTTTACGTGGGTGCTGCCACCTGTCGGGCGGGAAAGGTGATTAGCGGTCGCGTGACCGCTCCCCTTTTGATCACCGACGCCTTCCCGTCTGTCGGTCGCTTCCGACTGTTCAATCTCGTTAAGAAGGCAGAATGAAGGTATCCGCTCCATCTTGGAGATATTTCAGTATCTGTGTTCTGAGAAGAACAAGATTTTTTCGGGGACTCGCTTCCGAATGGTAGTCAGAGGGTCCTCCGTGGGTTCTGAAAAGAACACGGTGAAAGGGGACTCACTTCCAACGTATGTTGGAGGGTCCTCCGGGCGGAGCAGCCAAACTTTCAGAGAAAGATGGGTCCGGCCTTGTCAGTCGATCAACTCGTGTGAGAGTTTTCTTGATGATCGACTGGCTAGCCCCAGCGGGCGGCTGTCGAATGAATTCGAAAGCCCGGGCAACTAGACTTGACTCGTCCCTGCGGGCGTTCAGTGGATTGCTCCTCTGAACCGGGTGGCGAGTTTTATCGAAGGTAGATGGTAGTGAGTAATACAGGGTGTATTAGGCTCGAGCTACCAGAAGTCTTGAAAAAGAAGGTAGAGTATCTCGTCTCCGGATCGTGTAGAAAGCTTCGCCTTCAATCGGAGTAGATGGTAAAGAGAAGAACGTCAGATCAGGGGTTGAGAATGGCATATCCGGACGGCCCATCAAATGCTATATTTATATCCGTCCGGAAGTCGGATTCTGCATTTGATTGGCTGGATCAGTTGATCTCTAGCGCTCACGTGTGCGGAAGTAGAAATCACTTCCGATTTGGTTGATTGCACCCGGTGGGCGGAAGTTGAAACCTCTTCTTCCCCCTTTCCTCCGTAGATCGCGTCTGGCCTTGCTTGCCCTTGATCAGATTTGAAAGTCATTTGATTCAAGGCAATTTTTATGTGTTACGCTTGACGGCTCGTCAAGCTTCGCTTGTGCATTGAGCGTTTAGCTTGTCGTGTTTTAACTTTCGACGAGTTAATTTCTTTTTGTGATTATGAATTTTGCATAATCTTTTCGGCGATTTCTTTTGTTTTGTTTAGACGTAGCCTGACGTCTATTTTGTATAGTTCTAAAGGGTGAACTTCTTTTTGGTGGCCCTGAAAAGGGCCGGTGATAAGTGGTGAGTTCACCTCAGGGCCGTCTAGGGACGCCCGAAGGAAGCGAAGCTTTATATCATACACGGTGGTCAGCTGACTGATTCAAGGCCGTCTGAAATGCCGACGAAAACTGACTACAAGGCGGTGTTCTGGAACCTTGTACGAGTAGAAATTGACCCCCCGGGAAATCCGGGCTGATCGTTTACTCGTACAAAACGCAAATCAAACATTCAGTTTTCGGGTGTAGTAACAACCTAAATTATGGGCTCAGTAAAAAAAATTGGGTGAAACTAGACCCCAAATGGGGTAGAATGCCACTAACCGCACTTTTTTATCTCAACCCGTTGCCAAGATATGATTTTTTAAAGTTTTTTTCGACAAAAACACGTATTAGACCATAAAAACCTCATTTTCTCCTCTATCGATACACTTTTTTCAATTTTTGACCACATATCTGAAATCAGCGTTAAATTTCGTATAAGAATATTGTTCTCTGGATCTTCAGAAGTTCAATCCTTAAACCATAATCCTTGTTCAAACGTGAGAAAATTATAAAAACCAAGTTTCCCGAAAATCTTCGAAGCTGTACTGTCTCCCAATAAATAATTTTGAGACTTATTAAACCTCACAAATTTATTCTTCATTCAAAGAGCATTCAAACGATGGAGACGCTTTTGAAATTTCCTCTCAAATTGGTGCAGTTATTTAACCTGGAAGATGAAAAAACGTGTTACCTTTTGGTTTTTTTTTTTTTTTTTTTTTTTTTTTTTTTTTTTTTCTTGATGGACGGGCTGGGATGAGTAAAAACACGGCGGCTGTAAAAAACGACGAAGACTTCCTAATCTCATTGAATAGTTGAACTCTGTCTCTCATCAACGCGTTGGAAATTGTTTTGACTGAAGAAAATGAGTTAGTTTGTCCAGTCACTCTAGACCAGTGGCGTAATTTGAGGAGGGGCAGGGTAGGCAGAGCCCCCCCACGATCACAGAGGATGTAGAAGTTCTTCTTGAAACGGATGCTGCGTGAACAATAATTTCACATTACCAATGTCAGTACCAATTACGGTAAGTTCGAGAACGCAACCCGCAAAGCACGCCTGTTATGTGGGTCCAGTTACCTAGCAACTTCAAGGCTAACTAGGAACGCTCCTCCAAGGCTGGTTCCAGGGAGGGCCAAACGCCGTGGATAATATAATTGCCCATAATGCCCATCCAACAGAAGCGAAATAACTACAGTAAAAATAATGGTATGCTGGATACTATAAAGTGAAACAGTGGTGAAATTATGTCGTTCCCCCTCTCCTGAGGGGGGGCGCGCCCTTCCTCATTTCCCTCCTGGTAAGCCATAAGTCATTTTCGCCCCACTCTCACTGCCCCTACCTTTCTCCACCTTCACAGCCCTCCGATTCACGTTCGATTGATCGATTCAATGCAGTAGCATCGATTGCGTCCTTCTTACCATCAATAAGTTTTCTTACTCATAAAAGTCTTCAATTGTCCCTGATTTTTGGTATGAGTCCCAGTAGGAATAACGGTAAAATAAAATTAATAGAATCTTACAAGGACTAAAAAATGTCTGTGCTGTGGTGATTGAAATATCCATAGTCGAATGGAAACGATTGAAAGAATCGATATGTGAACCAACCGATAAATCATTTTACTTCAGTTTGTTTACGTTTGTGAGTCTCTCATAAACGTTTAATGCCCTATATCCTGTATCTTATTCCGTGGTAATTGTCATACAATGTTTAACATGAAAGGAACCGTAATTAGTGTAAAAGTGAGTGCTAAAGTTACGAGTTATGAACCCCTTGGAGGGATACATCAAGATCTACAAAGACGATTGGATTGGAAACGGTAAGTCATTGACAAGCCTTGTGCTCCCCAGTTCATGAGCATTTTTTCATAATGAAGACAGATTTAGTTTGGTAAGAATGTTCTTTTTGTGTCCATCAAAAGAAGGGTTAATTACCTTAATTTAAGGTACGTGAGGTTATGCTGTAAAAATAATACAATGTGTCTGCTCTTCCCTATTCGTCTCCCTACATAATGATTACTTTTATGTTCATTTTCTCTCGGTAGGTAGGTAGGTACCTAAGACTCAAATTCAAATTAGGTAATTCTAAAGTGATTGTTTTCGTTTAATTTTTTTCAATAATGAACCTTTGCAATAAACTATTTCTGGCTGTTGGAATTACAATCTCCATCAGCACTCCATGAAATCCATCCGACAGAATCCGGTGTGGTGGCAGGACTGCGTCTGCCACCAAGCCAAGCGGCGAATCTCATTTGGCGGCCATTCTCGTTCCTGTGCTCGAATAAGACGACCGTTGCAGTACGACGATTTTACCATCCAGCTAATCCTAGCTAAATATCAAGCCATCTATAACCATCTCTAATTACGAAGGTACTTAAATCTCTATATTACTAAATTCAGTAATGAGCCGATATGTATACATGGCGGAGCAATTGGGGTTTGCTCACTTGTTGGGCTGTGCATAGGTTAAATTCTCGTTTTTCGGAATCAGTAATTTGTGACTTATTACTGAGGGTAATCGAACAGTTATTTTCTCTGGATATGGAATTTCAGAAAGTTACGATGAAAAAGTCATAATCCGGAGAAGTCACATAAAACGGAAATACGATTTTAAACGAGGTTATGAAGTTATTGAACTTGACATAATCGAAATTTTTGGGTTGGCTTTTTCGTGAATTACGGAATTCAGTAAGGCTCGAGCATGAAAATACGGCTGTGTAAAATCCCAAAGTACGGAATAACGGTTTTGAATAAATATTACGATGAGTACGGATGTTCGAAACGAGAAAAATTATTTTCGAAGTAAATTACGGAATTTCTCGATTTTCAGTACAGCGCCATATTGCATACTGTGACATGGCGAGATGAATTCGAAGCTGAAACCCTTGGCCCTCCAATAATACGTCATGGTGGAAACTCTCGAGTGTGGATAAGTTTATTTATAAGTTTATTCTATGTTTTAAACTAATGTAGAATTATGACGGTGTTGTCCACACTCAGAGTAAAATTACGATGCCAGATTGATGTGTTGGAGATGTCAATGTTTGACAGTCAGTGGTGCCAACTACGTTGGTTGAAATACGGAGGACACACGAAGTTTTGTTGGTAGATTACCATGTCTACGGATTTTTTGTTTTTCGTTAGAATTCGAAGTTACCATGGTTTCCGTTAGCTCCGACTACGATTCGAAAATGTAGTTACTCAACATTACGATTTGATTTCGATATTTTATACTATTAGGGAGTTCTTATGTCGTATTCGATCGTCTATTCGTTGCCCGAATGGGAGCCCGAGTCGTCACCACGAGTGGATAATTGGAAGTACGCATGCGCGTCCGAGTCGGGCGACGACTCGCCAATTCGGAACCCGACTGGAGTCAGGTGACTCGTATCGCCTTTCGGGTCGTCAAGGGCAACGAGGTTTCCGATTCGTTTCCCGACTCAGCTGAATTACCTTCGTTGAGGATAACCTCATTTCACATCAAAACAGTACAGCAGCTTTGCGAGTTTGTTGTTTGTTAGTACTTATTCAAGATTTTGAAAGTGATTAGTAGTGCTGTGCTGTAAAAGTTGATTTCTGAAGTGAATTTTGAGGTAGGTTGTTGCCAGATAAAAGTGAAAAATCCACGTAGAAGTGAAATATCAGCGAAGTGTCGGAAAATACACAAGGATCGTCCGAGGTAAGTGTGACTTCATCAATCTTTGTTACATGTGTCCGTATTTATACGTCCATATCCGTATTTTCAATGTGTTGAGGGTGTCCGTAATGTAGTTAGAGTCCGTATTTTTCAAATTTCAAGTTAAAAATGTTAAGTGAGTTTGCAATGAGAAATTGGGGCTAAGAAATGTGAAGAAAAAGTGAATAATAAAGTGAAAATAAGTTGAGTGTGAACACACCGTTTTGAATGCTTCATTTTCTTTCCGGATTTACTTACTTAAGGTACGGAAGCATTGTGTCCACTTTGAAAAGTAAATATATTCTGTTTTTGCTCTACAATCAAATTTTCCTTTTGCATTTTACATTCTATACGTTCTTGAACATAATAAATTTTGGTTCTCTGTCGGTCTGTATACTTGTCTGTGTGTCCGCTGATCACTACCAAACACACGCGCGTAGGTCACTCCCACAATTTTTTCCGACTTCGATGAAATATTCAGAGATTATGCGGGTTAAGTCCTGCAGGTTTCCCTATGAAAATCAGCGATCGCAGGTTGGATAATCCTGAACACATTGAAAGCTAATGGTCCAATTTGACTTGAATGTTCTATTTTATAGTTGATAAACTTTATTTGAGCAATATTCTACAAAAAATCCAATTTTGACGATTTTTAGCCATTTTTAGTGATTTATTTAGGACAATTTTTGAAATTAGACCAATTTAATGTGCTCAAAAAGTGCTGGCCAACGAACTGATCCTTTCTATTGGAAAGCTTGATTTTTTGCCGCAAGAACGGAATATTTATCTCAATCCTAAGAAGAGTTATCGACAGGAATGACACATAAACACACACACACGGAAAATTTTAAAATAGAAAATTTCTTCATCGAAATCCTTTTTGAGGCATTCTGAAAGGTATATATATATATAATATACATATAGATATATATATATATATATATATATATATATATATATATATATATATATATGAAAAAGCGTTAAACTCAAGGATTCCTTTCAGGATCCCTCAAAAAGGATTATATATATATGAAAAAGCGTTACTCAAGGATTCCTTTCAGAATGCCTCAAAAAGGATTTCGATGAAGAAATTATTCAAAAATTTTTATTTTAAAATTTTCCGAGCCATTGCAATAGCTTCATTTTTTAAAAAAAAGTCGATAAAATCGAAATTCCGTTCTCGCTCCAAAAAATCAAGTTTTCCATACGAAAGGACGAGTTCGTTGGCCCGCACTTTTCGCACCCATTAAATTGGTCAAATTTCAAGAAATGTGCTGACGAAATCACTAAAAATGGCTGAAAACGATATAAAATTGTTAAATTCATAATTTTTAGCAGAATATTCCTCAAATAATGTTTATCAAATATAGAATAGAACATTAAAAAATGTATGTACCTAGTAGGTATGCTGAATAATGTACTTAAATTTCATTAAAATTGACTATAAAATTGATAAAAACTTTCGAAAAAGCGTAAAATCTCAAAGCTCTTTTCGAGTACCTAGCTGATTACTATTTAGAATACGTTTTTTACCCTAAAAATAATGGTTAACATTTTCTTTGCACTCAAACTGCTAAAATTTTCAATCAATTTAACAAATATATATTATAATTTAAGACGCTCATACGATTTTTTTTTTAATTTAATTTAATTTTATTTTTTTAAGGAAGAAAGAAGAAAAAAAAAGGACGGTTTTTCGATTTTGCGTGGGAAACGACATTATTCTCCGCAGTGTCCTCTCCCGAAATCCCTACGAGGACGGTAAAGAGGCGGCCTGGAAAGTGCTGGCACCACTCCTCTCCAACGCCATGCAACGTCTCATGGTATGAAGAACTTATTGTCCTACTATGTTTAATTCGAGGTGATTTTTGTTTTGATTGTTATGTTTTGTATTCTTTGCCAAATAATACTCGAAATACGTTGAAAATAGAGGTATTTTGCAGAAAACTTGGTTAAAGCTCATTAAGAGGCCCCTGATATATGTGGTATATTCGTCATCACCCTTTAAATGTCCAATAAGACCTTAAAGTATTGTCATGTTATTTCTCAACACCCTGTATATATAGAATTTCCAAATCAAATACAACCTTTTCCAGATCAAATTACTTTTTCCAAACCAAATTAATCTTTTTCCAAACCATATTAAACTTTTTCCAAACCAAATTTTGGAAAAAGTTAAGTTTGTTCCGGAAAAGGTTGTATTTGGTCTCAAAACGCTACATGTATTAAAAAAAAATTGTTTCCCACATATGAAACATAAAATAATCCATTTTTGAAAGTCGGATATCTTAGTGGAGCTAACTTCGTACATAGTTGATAGTTTTGACATATCTCCTCGTTGAATCCACTTCAACTGTTTAATGTAATACGGTTACATCTGTACCCAGTTGCACGATGTTAGGGATATTTCCAATGTTTATCAAGTCAAGTTTAGACCAAACCGTGTTTATAAAACGGATGTTTGTATACTTGTCGTCGTGTGCGGTTATGGAGTAGGTAGGTGATTGAGCATTTTTTAATTACAATTAAAAACACCTTTGTGTAGTAATTGGCAGCATTTTACAAGATAGTTACTCAGTGTCGTAGTAGCTAGCAAGTCCGTAACCACTTTAATCGAATATTGCATCATTGAATGTGGGGTTGCAGGAATCGCAGTTTCTTCAGGAAGTTGAAGAGTGATCAATTGCTGGAAGTGGTTTCGGCGGGGCCTGCCGACGACATGTTGCTACCCACAACTCCTCCTTTCGCCAGCCAGAGTGTAAGGAAATAATCTAAATTTGTACTCAATACCTACCTAAATGATACATTTAAGCTTAATATTAGGTACTAATATAATTTTTCGTTTAACTGTGCAGCCTTCTCCTGATAGCCTACACTCCAACTTGGATCATCTTCCATCTTCACATACCCAAATAGTGAGTATCGTTATCGAAATGTTTAGTTACTTAGTAGGTTTATTAAAATAAGGATGATTCTAATATTCTGCTATTGTTGAACTGTGTAGGCTGCTCCACGGGTGCAGTGATGCGCCACCCAACTCCTCCTCCAAACAACCCCATTTCGGATCCTCTTCCACCTTCACATATCCAAATAGTGAGTATCGTTATCAAAATCTCTTGTTAGTTGCTTTATCACAATAAGGAAGATTTTAATATTCTGTTGAACTGCGTGCTTCCACAAGTGCTCCAACGCACCAGACAACAGATCTGAATACTCCGGATGTAGACAACCAAACTATGAGCACTGATATCCACATCTCAACTTATTTACCCTAAAGTAGTTGGTTCACCCGTACGATGCACACGTTGGGCTGAATAAGTAGGATGAATGGGGTCGCCCGCCCCACCATACTATGTTGGGCACCCCTATGGATGTAATTCGAAAATTTGAAGTAGTCTGTGATTTAAGTTGATATAAAGACTCGTTTTAAAATGTCCCACAACCGATTTCTGTGGTAAACATTTTCTAAAATTCCGTTTTCTAAAATGTTGAGACCATTTCGGAAGCTACATTTTTCATTTATTTTTTTTTTTTATTAAGTTTTTAAACATATTTTTCTAAATCAGGTCCTTAATTTATTCAGTGATGTCCGAAATACCCCATTTCCCCCCCCCCCCCCCCCTCCCCCCCACAACACCCCACTGATCATATTTAAAAAACTGAAGTAGTCTGTGATCATATAAAGATACCCACTTTACCGGTCAAATTAAGACAAATTCAAGTACCTTTTGGTTCAGCTTAGGGTATTCCTAACATATTCCCCAACTCAGATTCACGTTTCTACAATGACTACCGAAATACCCGTGTTCTCCCCCCTCCCAAAACGGCCTCACTTCCCAGACTATAATGTATCTTAGATTGGTGAATATAATTTCCCCCACTCTCACCGAATGTCCAATGACCGGATGTCCTTTGACCGTGAAAAGCGGGCAAACAGGCAGACAGAGAAAAATTTATAAAATGATACCGATCGTCTACAATAGCATGACACAAAAAAGAAATGAAAATTTTCATGATTTACATATTATTCACAAGACAGACATAATTTACGATTTTATTAGTAGAGATACGATGTTCCACTGAATTGAGCAAATAACGCTACTTCTTGGAACTAGTTTCAAATGCCGTTTCATAGGTTCGCACTCGATTTGTACGTCAGGCTCAAATCAACAGATCCTACTAGTAATCTATTTTGTTCTGTTCAATTGTTTAGACTGGGAGAGCCGCTTCCACTCCAGCCCCTCGCTGTCTCCCAAGCATTGCTACCCTGCATCCAAGAAGGATGAGGCTGAACATAGGGGTTAGCTACCACGTCCGAGAGATGAAGGCAAAAGAGCATGAACTGGAGCTCAAACGTTTAGAGGTGGCCCTGCTCCAAGCCCAGAACGATAGTAGAAGGATCACCCTCGAAGAAGACAGGAACAGGAAGGAGAATTTGAAGTTTGACAACTTTATGAGGGAACAGACGGAGAGAAACCGAAGGGAAGAAATGAAGTTTTTTGATAACTTCATGAGGGAGCTGGGGGAAAGGGGGTGAAGAGTATTGAGTTGCTTGAGGCGCTAATCAGTAGAGTCATACATTCTTAGGGTGCGTTTATATTAAAGCTGCAGTGAGAGCTGTGACTACAGCGAACATCATTCAAGTATTTATACGAGTACTTTAATGGACAATTATGTATAAGACACAAGGCAACAAGTCATGTGTATTGTGTATTATCGTTGAAGCTAAACTTTTATTCACCTTGTGTCTGCACTTGAGAAGAAATTGAAAAGTTGAGAAATTAATTGATTTTTGGAAGTGGTGGACGGATATGAAGAGTTTAACTATGATAATTTACCGATAAATGACGTACCACGAGGAATGGACATTGATTGGTGGGAGCCTCCTGTTTAGGCCTAACATAACCTAACAGGCTGCTTCAGCCAGTTTTTGTGCATCTCCGCGTAGTACGCGTTATCACTGAGTGTTTGTTTCTTTTTCTCCGCTCTTATTTGAAAATCCGATTTTGAAACGTCTCCAACTACATAGGGGTGGCATATATTTTCGATGCCATGCTGTCTTGAGACTAATATTATCATACAATTTTGAGAAAAAATAAATTCACGAATCACAATGTATTGCCCATTGAGAAAGCGGTGCAACGATATTCGCTATAGTCGTGGCTCTCGTACAAGCTCCTAATATAAACGCACCCTAAAAATGTTTCCTACCCCGTTAGATCTCTGTATTAACGTGAAGGAGAAGTGTATCAACATACTATGCTTTATGAGAATATTTAGAATATAGTATATTTCTTGTACCCCTGCTGTTTTGTTATCCCTGACTATCTTTACTGGCTTACGTTTGATGAATGTTCATGTATAGTGTGTTTTATGAAGAAAGCACATGATGATCATTATACTGCATCAACAACTTTTTTAATTGACGTGACAATAAATTATTGAGAACCTATATAATTATTTAATGCTTTCTTGACGTCTTAAAAAGAGGTACGTACGTAACATGGTACCTAATGTTTTTGATCAGTAGTACATTCTTCAATTAATTAATGGGATGTTTGTGTGTTGATGCTATTTAGTTATAGAAAGCGAAACCTTTCCTAAATCATATAAATGCAACAGGAAACAAGTTCCAGATTTTTCAATGTTTTGGGATATTTAATTAAAACCGTTCACGTTCAAACTTTACATTTTTTTTTTCCCCTGAATTCATGAAAAATACGATGGAAATAAAATAGATGCGTACTTAGACATATTTTCAAAGGACGAATAGGTAAAAAGTTCCCGTCGTCCAGCATAACCTCATGAGCAAATTTTTGTACAATTATGACAATAAATATTTATATATTTTGAATAGTTATATATTTGATATGACACCACACATTTGTGCATGAAACTGTCATACGATCCAAGTTATGGCGTACGAACTTGTTTCTACATATTATTCTGTTGTCATGATGAATCAAGAGGTTTTTGTAATTTTTGCGCACGTAAAGTATAATGATTTTATTTATGGTCTTCAATTTGTTTATAAATTAAATTCTGCTTTCATGAAAAAATTTATAGTTTTTATTATTTTTAGCTTTTTTGAGCAGATGGTTTTATTGTTGAGCAATTGTACAAAAATTCGCTAACAGAAGAAACTACTTAACAACAACTATACACTACTTATTGAGCACAGCCCAAATGTATTAAGCACCTCTACATTTTTTTCTGAAACAATCCTCATTTAACGATTTATTGAAAACACGTAGTAAGAACCAACTCTACGAGATATATTTCTCCAATGAAATCGGATATACGTTGAAGTAAGAATGGCACTGGTTCCTGTACAGAATGGTCCTACAGTTACTCAATAAAACTCCAACTTTGTACATAGTTTCAATGTCTTGGAGCACAAGCTTTTGGTTTTTTGTGAAAATCTCGAAAAGCAAAGTGAGAAATATTCGTTCTGGTCGACTGTCGGTCTGCACATTTGACGTGCAGTGCCGACAATGAAAAATCAGCAGTTATTAAGCGGCGCACCTTTGTCACCAATCACCTGCAAGGAAAACATGTTATAAATTTCTGGCCTTATAAAAACTTAATTTTTCATGTTAAACATCCATTTTTAGCACTCCACATTACAAATGAATGGTTATTTACGTACCCACTAATGAAAACAATTAGCAATCTTGATTGACAATAAAAATAAACGTTTTCACAGATTTACCTAGATGATTTTGGTGAAATTTTGTGTTTACGAATTAAGAAATGTAGACAACAAAGCGCTTACAACAAAAATGTAGACTCTCAATTATGTTGGTACTTTTTCGCGAAAAATGTATTTACTTACGTTTGCGTAGTACTCCAGCCTTTCGTAGGTCAGCCATGACAAATGAGAAAAATCGTCCAGCAGATGGCCCTTGTGGACTCTAATATGATTTATCATGTTGTTCGCCACCGCCGATATCGTCTGATCCGAGAATCCAAACAGCTTTTCAAGGTTTGTCAGTCGGATGGGATACGAGAGCCACCTGAGATCAGATTTTGGCTTCGATTATTATTTATTACATTACCATCATATTTATGATGTATATACATTATTTATTAAATTAATACCTACCTCAACATCATGCAGAGAGCGGTGAGAGCAGGTATGCAGTAACAGCTTCCTGGACCGCCCCTTCTGACGATCCTTGGTATGCCAAAATGTACTATTAGTTTCACTAAATCTTCCCGACTGAAGCGAAAATTTAACATAACGTCCTGGTCCTCGGCGCTGCTCGATGTTCGCGCGGTAGGAGAAATCCCTCGTACGCCAACTTCAATTCCCGTGCACTAATTACACTCCCGTACACTCCTCATACGCCCTACCTTCGTCCATAACGGACGGATCAGAAGGAAAATAAAAAACATACATGAAATGAAAATGGCTAAGGTGTACGAAATTGGAACGAAAATGAATAAAACTCAAGGAAAAAACATGACGAAATGATGGATAAAATTGGCATACAAATACAGCCAAACATGAGCGGAAATCAATTCTCACTTTAGCGTGACTTATTGAGTCGTAGCGCGAGTCGTCAACGACTCACCAATTGGCAACCAACGACTCGGGAGGTTAGCATTCGTTTGCTCGCCCTATCGCCATTCTGAGTCGTTGCCCGACTCGTCGCTATGTACGACATAAGAACTCTCTATTGATTGAACTAATACGAAAAGTTGAGTATGTATCTTAGAAACAAGAAACATGAATCGGACGAGGAATTGGAGATATCAGTACTACTTACTGTGATCACTAATATATCTAGTTTTTACTAGTGTTAACATAATTTAAGCATAGTAGTAATCCTACTTATAATTAAGTTTATATTAATTCTGGTCGCAGTGGTGGACTGTTTCCTTTTTTTCTCCTTCGTTGTGTTGAATGTTTGTATTGATAATTCTTGCAAACGAACGTTATAATATCTTGTAAAGTCAAAAGATCGATGAAAATTCAGGTGAGCTGAACGGAGCATGGATGTTTATTCGGCTGCAAAATAAATTCATTGTTGCTTGCGAATTGTACTTAATATGAATACGATTTATACGGTTTTAATCCGCTATGCACACCCCAACAAGACAAGCCAAGGCTGAAATAAGGTGGAAACACTCATAAGAATAAAGAAGTACGAAAGTTAGCTAGAACTTTGTGCGAATGAGCGAATTATTAATTTACGATTTACAGTTCGAGAATGAAATACGATTTAATAGTACGGCAGTGGTGAGCGGATTTGCAGCGGGATAGTCTTCTTGTAAGCGTGTCGCTGGGAGATTAGATGGTCGAAGGCTCTGTTACCTACGCACAGCGCGCATGTCTCGGAGAGACAGTACCTTCTCTAAGGAAGCGAAATCGACAGACAGGTAGCGGGGCATATGTGATAACCCCAAGACCGCACTCCAATTTATGCGTGGCAATCGAGGCGCATTCAAATCCTAACACCATGTTGATAGAACGTTATGAGTGATTCCACTAAGGCTTAAATAAATCCGGAAATGAGATGTGTTTTTAGAACGGAGTACATAAATCCGGATGATACGAAGTTTAGAGATGTGTTTGTAGAACGGAGTACATAAATCCGGATGATACTAGGATTAGGGATGTGTTCATAAAACGAAGGTCGTGAATTCGGAGTAACTCGTCTCTTGGTCTAATTACAGAGAACAATGAACACGGAAGAGATCAAGAGATTTATTAACGAGGAAGTCGAGAGGAGGGAAGTTGCGATCAGGGCTCGGCTCGAGACTGAGTACGCTCAAAGGTATGAGATGATGCAAAATCAGATCAAACAGTTTGCGGAGGAGTCTGTTCTGAAATTCGCGGCTTTGGCTTCGATGACCATGGGTCCACCTCCAACATCGAGGTCAGAGATGGTGGTGGAAGAGCAGGGCTCTGGTAGATCTGAGGATGCTCCTCGCACACTTGAGGTTCCCCTAGATAATCCGGTTGTAAACACAACGGCGAGTGGATCTGACTCGGTGGGCACTTGTGCCTGTAAGATCCACAAAGAACCCGGAGTGGCCGCAAGGCCAATTACGAATTTAAAGTACGGAGGCAATCCACTGAAGAAAGGGTCGATCGCCGTGTGGAAACGAAGGGTAATGTTGGATTTGGCGAGTGGTGACTATCAATTTCTCGTCGATCCCAACATAAAACCGGCAGTAAACTACACGGAGAGAGAGCTTCATCAGTTGAAGTGTATCGTACTCTCGTACATAATTTCCAATATTGATCACGGTTTGCAATCGATGATCAAAGATGTGAACGAGCCATCAATTGCATTGAGCATGATTGAGAAGGCGGTCGATCCGCCTACTCAGGCGAAGGAACATGCAATGCAAATCGAATTTATGAATACTCGATTTAACCCGGCGCTGGAAACAGTACTCGAGTTTCAAAATCGATTTGAGGGTCTTGTGGAGGGTATTCGGAGGTTCCCTGAGGCTGAGCTGACAGATAGGTCAATCCGGAGAAATTTAATTAATGCTATCTCGGAAGCATGCCCCAGGATAGCTGAAGATGCACTCCAGGAGAACTCTAAAATGAGGGTTCGGGACATCTTTGATCGGATGTTCGCAATGTATGATATGATGTCGGAAAATAGTAGGAGAGAGCAGGCTGTAGGAAAAGCCTTCCTTAGCAGGGGGCCTTCCTTCAGCAAACGGCGGAAAAATTCGACCCAATCCGGAGGGGGAAGTGGGGTCAAAAAGGCGAAATTGGTCTGCTATCAGTGTGGCATACTAGGACACACAAAGGCAGAATGTCGAAACGATAGCAAGATGTGCTATAACTGTGGACGGTTTGGACATCTGTCCATTGAATGTCGGCGTCCACAGACTGCGAGTACGAAGATGGCCCGCAGAAACAGTCGAACGAGTAACCCCATTCCCGTAATTAAACGAAGAGAACGAGCTCTATCAGCTACTAGGGATAAATCGAGGCCGGGGACTGGTCGTAACAACCCTCAAAAACGGAGTCACACGCCAGCGCAAAACCGGTTGACGACGGCGCAAAACCGGTTGACAAAGGCTGTGGCTCGTAGTAAGCGAGGCGCAACTCCTCCCAGGGTGCAATTTGCGGATGTGGAGTCAGACAGTTCGGTGGCGGCAATTGCGACTCCAAGGGCTCAGACAATCGAAAAGCCAGCTGCATTACACTCCTGGGGATCGGAGGTGTCTCTGGCGTCCCTAATAGACGGTAAAAACTTTAAGTTAAAATTCATTTTGGATACTGGTGCTACTGAGCATATTGTTAATGACATAAATGTATTTATGACGATAACGGACTTGATCACACCAACACGGATTTCATGTGCCAACAATGCTAGGGACGCAGACTTGATAATAAAACAATCCGGAGATATTATATATTACAACGAAGAAAAACGGAAATTCGGTGTTTTAAAAGGAGTATTGTACGCACAAGACTTAATAGAAAATTTATTTTCTATTAGAAAACAAATAGCGAAAGGTTTATCGGCCTTATTGACGGATAAGGGAGTGATAATAAGTGATCCAATTTCGAATGAAACACTTAAAACGGGTTCATTTGATGGACGGTTTTGGTGGCTCAATTTCTCTCTCCCCTTGTCAAAACTTAGTACGGAGGAAAAACGGAAATTGTTGAAATTAGGTCACGGTGGATCGTTAATGACTAATCCGGAGAAACAACTAAAGGGAATTAAACGTAAACAAGATACGAATTTTGACGAAATTACAGATACTTGTTTAGGGGGGAGAATCACTGATCAACCCGGTGAAAAATTCATCAAAATTTCGGATACTAGTTTAGAGGGGAGAACTGACACTGATCACGGAGAAAACCCGGCTGAAACTTTACAATTACGGAATGACATAGGATTGGCATGGCATTACAGGCTTAACCATGCCTCAAAGAAATATCTCGAAATAGCTGGTAAAGTTCTCCCTGAATTAAAAAATGTAAAATTCGGTGTAAACATTCTCGATTGTCCTGACTGTAAGATGGCGAAAGCAAAAAGAAAGCCATGTTCGGAAGTCAGACATAGGGCCGAAATACCATTTCAGAGACTGCACTCTGATTTAATGGGACCTTTAAAACCAGGAGCATTTAGGTCTCAGGCCAAATATATTGTCACATTTACGGATGACGCGAGTAGATATGCATTTGCTTACGAACTCGGAAGTAAAATGGGAGTCAATATGGCTTTGCTCTCATGTCTAAAAGAAATTAGAAGATTGACGGGGGAAACCACTAAGGTGTCAGAAATACGGACGGACGGAGGTTTAGAATTTAGAACGGAAGAAATGAAATTTTTGTTACATAGGGAAAATATATCCTTGACGGTTTGTGAACCATATACTCCTCAATTGAATGGAACGGCTGAAAGATTCAATTTAGAATTAGAGGAGAAAATCCGGGTTAACTTGATTTCATCAGGAATTCCTACTCATTTTTGGGCACATGTCGTGCATATACACAATAGGACGCCCAACAAATCGTTGGAATTCAAAACCCCGTTTGAACTGGCACTAAAACGGCTTCCATCACTAAAATACATAAAACGGTTTGGCTGCGAATGTTATATTTTAGACACCCAAAGCACGTCAAAGTTCGCTCCTAGAGCTAATTTAGGTTTCTTATTAGAATGCGGTGAAACAGGTTACAATTTACTGCATTTCCAAAATAAAACGGTAGTGAGATCGAAACATGTAGATTTTGTAGAAAGTAGGACTTACGCGGATTATTTGAGAGACAAGTCAATTGCTAAATCGCCACTTGATCAAGTTGAATTTTCATTAGAAAATTCATTTAAATCCGGCTTTGAACAAGTGCAAGATGTCTCTGTTGAATCCGGACGAGAAACAGACAAGACATCAAACCCGGTTTTAATTCACGAAAATGATGAATGCGAATTTTACGAAGAATTCGATAATGCAGAAAATCTGGCGTGTTTCCTACAAAATTCTGCAGACGAATTAGGAGAGGACCCAATTACCTATTCACAAGCACTGGCTTCGCCAGACGCAGATGCTTGGTTAGAAGCAATTGAAACGGAGTTTCAGTCTTTGGAAAATTGCAACACCTGGAAAATCATTCCTCGAAATACGGTACCGAAAGGTGTGAGGGTAATGAAAACTAGGTGGGTTCACAAAAAGAAAACGGAGGCAGACGGTTCAATAAGATATAGGAGCAGACTTGTAGTAAAAGGCTTTGCCGATAATAATAAGTATGATATATCTGAAATCTACGCTCCAGTAGCAAGATTATCAGATGTCAAATTTTTATTAATACTTGCAGCCAAATTCGATTTAGATCTTGCTGAGTACGATGTAAAAACGGCTTTTCTAAACGGTTCCTTAGACAAACTCGTATATATAGAAATTCCCGATGGGTATGCAGAATACTTACAAACCGGTGATGATATAAAGAGTCATAGTGTATGTGAAGTACACAGAGCTCTTTACGGTCTTAAAGTGTCTCCAAGGAGATGGTTCATAAGATTCCAGGAGGCTGTGGAAAGAATGGATTTTAAACCCTATCCTTTCCAACCCTGCCTGTTTGTTTGGAAATCCGGAGATCAAATTGCTATAATGTTGCTATATGTCGATGATATTTTACTAGCAACAAATAGTAATCAAAAACGCAAACAAGTAAAATCTATATTAGAAAAGGAATTCTCGATAACTGATCTGGGAGAACCAAGAAAATTCCTAGGATTAGAAATCATACGAAACCGGAGGAACAAAACTATCGGTCTTACTCAGAGGTCTCACATAGAATCGATGTTAAAGAAATTTGACCCTCATTGTGATAGAACGGTGTCTACACCAATGATTGTTGATAGGAATGGAGTCAATGAAAAATTGAAACAACCCGGTGACTTGAATTCGATTCCTTACCGACAAGCTATTGGATCATTATTGTACATACAAGGGGGAGTCAGACCAGATATTTCATATGCTACTAATATTCTGAGTAGACGACAGTCAAATTTTACGATGGAGGACTGGCAAGCAGTAATACGGATAATGAGATATTTAAGAGGTACGAAAGATTTTGGACTTATGTTCTCCGATAAGGGGGATGGAATAGATTGTTACGTGGATGCATCCCTAGGACTCTCGGCCGAAGGGGGTTTCTCCACGACTGGTTACATAATCTACCTTTTCGGTAATCCGGTAGCTTGGAGAACTAAGCGTCAGAATCACATAGCTCTCTCCTCAGCAGAGAGTGAATTCGTTGCAATGAGTACGGCGTGCAGAGAATTAGCCTCAATACGTACAATGTGTTCAGAGTTAGCGGGGATCAAAATAATACCGACAATCCATGAGGATTCTAAACTGGCAATCCGCTTAGCGGAAGTAGATGATTCGTCTACTCTGAAACATTTGGTTAGGCTATCCTATCTTTACGTACGACAGGAGCACCGTAAAGGGAACATCAAAATCCGGTGGATATCTACTAATGATCAAATTGCGGACACACTGACGAAGTCACTAAACAAGTCTAGATTTATTAAATTTAGGAATTTGATGTTATTCCAGCACTAATCGGAATGTGTGTATGTGAATTGTACTGTTGCAGATCGAATTGAATGAGAAGGTTTCTTCTCATTCACTCCCTCAATTCTCACAATCATTACTAAACCCGGAGATACGCCTGAATACGGAGAAGTGCCTGGATGGAAGCTTGGAGGGGAGTGTTGGAATTACAATCTCCATCAGCACTCCATGAAATCCATCCGACAGAATCCGGTGTGGTGGCAGGACTGCGTCTGCCACCAAGCCAAGCGGCGAATCTCGTTTGGCGGCCATTCTCGTTCCTGTGCTCGAATAAGACGACCGTTGCAGTACGACGATTTTACCATCCAGCTAATCCTAGCTAAATATCAAGCCATCTATAACCATCTCTAATTACGAAGGTACTTAAATCTCTATATTACTAAATTCAGTAATGAGCCGATACTGGCATCGGCATCGAGGGAGGCATTTCTCCTCTGCGAAATCAGATGGGTAAAAATACCGATTGTCACTTCAAGGTTCGTTCGGGACAAAGTACAAAATAAATACCTATTGTGCGTCGTACTAAGCATAACGCTTTTTCCCATCTACTTCTTACATTCTCCTCTTCGTTATAATTTATTATATATCAGATTTCCATTGATTTTATATGACCCGGACTTTTTGACAAGGACTTTAAATTTGGATTTTCGGTTTTGTGCAGATATAAGGTATAATTTCGGTGATTTTACATTTAATTTGCTAATTGCTAAACTTCTGGTGCAAGTGGCGCACGCGAAAGTATTTTTCCTGAGGTCTACTTAAAAAATTATGAAGAACATCATTCTTCATAATTTTTTACGCTGAATTCAGGGGAAATGAGGGGGGAGGGGGGGAGTAACCTTTCTGTGGGACACCCTGTATACATGCTACAATGCCCTCTTTGTGACTAGTAGTACCCACCATACACATTTTATACTATAGTTACATATACCTATAATCTTTGGCTGTTGTTGTTGCCCCTCCGTGATAAATTGCTTTGCTACGCCACTGCTCTAGACAGTTATGTCTACATATATAATTAATACTAAAATGTAACAATAATAAGTAATATCAAACAAAACTCAAATTACAATGAACTGCTTTGTCATTTGAATTTGAAAAAAGCGTGGCGGGAACGGGTCAATTGCAAAGCCAATGCGACAGTAGTGGCACGTATGCCTTGACGGGGGAACAGCGTTTTATTCAGAGCAATGGCCCTCCATCTTATTAATACTCAAAGGCGGCGTCTGAGATCCACGTACAGTTGCCAAAGCTCTTTGCCACATACTCCTTACGCTGAATCAAATTCACCAAAGGATAGGATATAAATTCAATAACCCTGGTTTAATTTTTTTTAACGAAAACAATAATAGTTAATCAAGTTATATTGCTATATTTAGACAATTATATTAATTATTAACTTTCGTATTTACTTTATGCTGCATTTATTCAGAAAACAACAGTGATATTGTTTTGTGGAGTGCAAGGATAAGATTTTTTTTATGTCCCTGAATATTTCTACAGATCTACGCCATGATTTTCTGATTTTCTGTGTATGTCCTCTTTCTCTCTTCTCTGCTGCTTCTTGACTTCTGTGATCACACATACACGTTCTTCGTTCTAGTTTTTCTATTTTAATTTAATATTATCGTTGTTAGTACTTATTCATCTTTTTCATAAATTGGTGTCGAAATGGCTCAAAGTAAGTTAAACGATTTGGCCGGTCGATTTAGTCAGAACCCGAAGGGACTTGGTCTTGGTCTGAAACTTTTGGCCGCTGCCGGTGCCATGGCCTACGGGGTGAGCCAGTCCATGTACACAGGTAATTTATTTCAATTTCATTCGGTGCTTTGTAGAAAATACTCGTCGAAATGAGTACATATACTTTTCTTTTGATTTCTATTGAATATTAATCGTAAAGTTTGACCTGTTCGGTATACCAACTTACCGGCCTTGGTAGGTACTTGGATATTTTGTAGAGTTCCTAGTTATTGCACTCGTTTCTATTCCATAGAAATTGTTCGAATAATTGTAGGAAAAACAGTCAATTTGAGTGTCAGCCAGGGTTCTATAGAAGGGACACATTGAGTAAATTACCAGAATGTATACCTACGTAGGTATGATGTAATATTGCCGAAATATAGACTTGAGGGAAAACTTGCCCATAGTTTAATTTATTTTTAGAATCTGAAGTATTGAACGTAAAACAATTTTCCAAACAAATTACCAAATTGCAAAATATTTTAAGAAACAATATCTATTGGAAAAAAAAGTATTCCGTATCATGCTACTAGAAACCCTATTAGATTTGGAGTGCCATTTAGTCGGAGCAAACTGTGTTCCATACAAGCGCCTTGCAGAGGCCCTAATATCTTAAAAAAGATACCGAATAACATATTAGAATCGCCGTTTACTCTAAAAAAGAGAAGAGATCTAAGAACACACATACTGCAAAACGGTATTTAACCCTCTCATCTTTACATGAACTCATAATTTTTTTTCTTCAAATAGGTACATCTGTCTCTCAACTTTCTGTTTCACATTTCAATTCTTATTTTAAATTGAAATATGCTTTTAGCCCATCATCTAGATTCAACACAACCTTGTAAATCTACTTCGTAATACAAAACAAAAAATAGTAATATTGCTTATTAAAATTATAGAAATGCCCACGCACAGGATTTCCTTTGTGGGTTTGTAGATTAAGTATGTACTATTCTGCATAATATGTATCCACTTATACGTATATTCACAGTCTACTGTATTCACCTCTTTGCAACAAATATTGTATTTATCATACTCTACAAATAAAAGCATTTTTGAATTGAATTGAAATATTGAAAACGACATCCGTAACATTACGTTACTGTGTTTACTTCTTTTTTTTCTGTTGGTAGGTAATTATTTTTTTCCTTCTATAAATAAATTTTAGTGATGAATGTTTCTGTGAAAAGAATTGAAACGATTTACCTGTATTAGGCTTTAATTCACTTAAAGAACTCTACACGAATAATGAAATAATGGAATTGAGAAATTTAGGCTTGATTATCCTTGACGATCAACCAGTAGCAACAACAATAATAATACACTGAATCACCACATTCACCCCCCTCAGAAAGAGGTGAGATAATCTTGTAAGTGAGCAGGAGGGCGACGTTCTCTGTGGGGTCTTGAAGAAGCGTCGGGTTCAGTATTTGTAGTGCTAGGTGGCGATTGTATCACTGGATCACTAGATGACCGAGGAGAGGCTTGCACATCGGGCTGACTGGTTGACTGGGCTGCGGGCGAGTCGTCTTGGCAAGGTGGTTGATCCAAATCCCTCTCTCTCTCACCACATGGGGCCAAGTGGTGGAGAGATACTGATGTTTCTCGGCCATCAGGCAGCCGAACGAAGGCGTATTCCGGCTTTGCTTCGACTAACTCGACTTGTTGCACCACAGGCTCATATTTCGATTGTCGGTCAAATCTTTTCATCAAGACAGGACCAGGAGTCAGCAACCAAGAAGCTACTGCTGATCCATGATGAGATTGCCGTTGATGGACAAACATTCGCTCATGAGGAGTAGCATTAGTGGTGGTACACAACAGGGACCGAATACTGTGAAGAGCGTTATCAAGCACAAGCTGCCATTGAGTCAATTTCATGTTCTGGCTTCGAAGAGCTAGTTGAACAGTTTTCCAAATAATACCGTTGTAACGCTCCGTCTGCCCATTTCCCTGCGGATTGTATGGCGTAGTCCTGCTGGATGTTAAAAATGTCTTCAATTCCTGAGATACTAATGAAGTGCCCCGATCAGAATGTACGTATGCAGGCGTCCCAAACATGCTGAATAATGAGAGAAGGTGTTTGATTACTGTAGACGAAGATACATCGCTGCAAGGAAAGGCAAAAGGAAAACGAGAATATTCGTCTACCACTGTTAATATATACTTGTTTTGGTTTGGAGATGGAAGAGGCCCTTTAAAGTCAATGTTCAATCTCTCGAAGGGAGAGGTAGGTTTAATGAGGTGTCCTTCATGACGTGCATATCGAGGCTTGAGTTCTGCGCAAACTTCACATGCATGTGAAATTTTCCTGACTTCCTCAAGTGAGAAGGGAAGATTCTTAGCACGTATCCAATGTAGCATTCTAGTAATGCCAGGGTGGCAGAGTGAATTGTGGATTTCTAAAAGCGAAGGTTTTGTCAATGTAGAACACACCCTTGAGAAGGCATCTGCTGCAGCATTTTCTTTTCCTGGTCTATAGGATATGTTGAATGTGAAGCTAGCAAGCTCTAAACGCCACCTTGTTATTTTCTCATTTTTAATTTTGTTCGCTATTTTGGAATTAAAAATGAATGATACTGCTTGCTGATCTGTGAGTAGCTGGAAGTGCCGCCCAAGAAGGAAATGTCGCCACTCTCTGACTGCCTCTACAACTGCATAGGCCTCCTTTTCAACTGATGAGAGCCTTTTCTCAGATTCCGATAATGTCCTAGAAAAGAAAGCTCCCGGTCGGTGGCACTGTGTTAATGTAGCTCCAATAGCTCCTTGGGAAGCGTCAGTCTCAACTATAAGTAGCTCATCTAGGTTCAAACTAACGATGGATGCTTTCATGATTTGGTGTTTCATGTCCTCAAAAGCTGACTTAGCTTGTTCTGAAAGAGGGAAGCTTTTGCATTTAAGAAGTGGCTGGAGCTTTTCTGAGTACATTGGAATCCATCTGGAATAATGAGCGAATAAACCAAGGGATCTTTGCAGAGCTGCTGTATTCTCTGGAAATGGCAGGTAAACAAGGGGCTTCATACAATTCCAATGAGGACGAATGGTATTGTTTTCAATTTCGAAACCCAGAATATGTATGTTTTGGAGACTGAATTTTGATTTCTCCTTGTTAATTGTCAACCCATACTTAGCCACAGCTTCGACAAACCTCTTCAGATTCACATCATGGTCCTGTTGACTTGCTCCACAGATTGTGACGTCATCTAAGTAAGCAAATGTGCCTTTCAAGCCTTCATTGTGAATGATTTCATTCATGACTCGCTGAAAACCTGCAACTCCATTGGTGACCCCGAAAGGGATCCTTCGGAACTGATACAGATGACCACAGGCCTCGAAGGCTGTGTAGGGTTTATCTTTTTCTTGTATTGGAATCTGGTGATAGGCACTTTTTAAGTCTACTGTGCTGAATGAGAGTAAGTAGCTATTTTTCTCACCAGAGTATCGATATTTGGAACTGGATACGCATCAGGATGTGTAAATCGATTGATGGTCCGCGAATAGTCTATACACATTCGTTTTTTCTTATGCTCCCCATTTACTATAATGACCTGAGCTCGCCAAGGTGAGTGGCTAGTTTCAATAATCCCCTCCTTCAACATCTGGTGAACTTCTTGCCCAATAAATTTTTCATCGCAATCTGGACGTTTTCTAGATTTGATTGCCACAGGTTTGCAGTTTTGAGCCAAATGGGAAAAGAGCTTAGCAGGAGGAACTGAAACTGCCGCTAGAGCACAAATTGAAAGCGGCGATTTCCCGCCTCCGAAGGTGATGTTGAGTTGCGAATGCTGCTGAAGAATATCATGACCTAATAATACATCCGAGCAAAGATTAGGAAGGACAAAAAGTCGTACATCCGAATAAGAGTTATTCAGTAGATCCAATTTTACATAACACCTATTTACTGTAATTTGATGCGACGTGGAGGCCATCAAAACTGAGCTTTTTGTATGCTGAAACGAGTGTTTGAGAGGGCAAATGTCTGTTTAATATAGCTATCTGAGCTACCTGTGTCAATCAAGCAGTCTGAAGGAATGCCATTCACACGAGCTAGTACTGTGGCTTTTCCCAAGCCTGTGGCAGCAGCAGCTAGGATAGAAGCAGAAGATGAATGGGTTGCTGATGTATGCTCGGCTTCATATCCCCGAGTAGATACTGAAGCGGCTTGATATTCTTTATTAGAAGATCGACACACTACTGCATAATGCCCAATTTTACCACAGGCCCGGCATTTAGCAACCTGTGCTGGACATTCTGTTCGGGAATGCCGACTCAACCCACAAAAATAGCACTTATGACGAGGAATGCTCTCACGCTTTAACTGCTTTTGAGAAGCGTTCAGAGTATGGTCTGTCAACGCTCTCATTGTGCTATCACTGCTTTCATAAGACTTGGACTGTTGTAAAGCTGACTCGAGGGTCACTGCTTGGGTTTTGGCTTCGTCTAATGAAAGAGTTTTATTTTCCAAGAGTCTTTGTCTCATAGATGGGTTCAGCAATCCTCTGATGAAGGCGTCACGAATGTACTGTGAACGGTGCTCGTCTGCAGTAACTGCTGTAAAATTGCAGTCCCTACTTAACTCATGTAGAGCAACTAAATACGGTTCAACTAACTCATCTGAGCGTTGTTTCCTTGTCGCGAGCTGATGGCGGGCAAAAATTACGCTTTTTGGTTTCACAAAGAGAGCTTTCAAAACCTCAATGGCTTCAGTATAAGTAGAACATTCAGAAATGTGCATTACAAACTCGGTGTCAAGTGATTTATTAGAACCGAAAGTTTTACCTCGTCGTCGTCTTTGTCTTTGTCCTCAGCAGCTGACATGTAGTTTTGAAATGTTCTATACCAGTATGTCCATTGCTGAGACGCATCCGGTACATTTGGATCTGCTTGCAATTTATCAGGGCGCAATACTTTCTTCATTCTAAGTAGGTGCCTACGTTTCTTTTTAAGTGAATTAAATTGTGAAAAGAATTGAAAAGATTTACCTGAATTAGGCTTTAATTCACTTAAAGAACTCTACACGAATAATGAAATAATTGAATTGAGAAATTTAGGCTTGATTATCCTTGACGATCAACCAGTAGCAACAAAAATAATAATACACTGAATCACCACAGTTACTTTCCTTCTTACGGTGGCAAATCAACATAAGTGTAATGTATAGCCAAACAGAAAGAACAAACTTGGAATAGCATGCAATTGGTGTGTTTTTGCCATGTCACGTCACAACATCTTTGAAAGGCTGCGGCAATGGGGAGTAGACGGGCCAATGTTGGGCTTTCTCCGTAGCTTCCTCTGACCAAAAATACAGGGTGCGCTTAGTTAGGGAATGTCTTCTCCGATCTCCATCTTCAAGAGAAACTCCTCTCCCAAGGCGCAGTACTTGTTTGCATCCTGTTTATGGTAGCTACAAATGGCCTCACTGGAAACATTCCAGTCGGTTATGGGTCAGCAAACTATGGAAGCCTATTTGATGTTATTATATGATGTTTGACTACTTGATGTATCCAGACCACTGATCTGTGTAATCTGTTTTAACTGGTGTAAACTCATCAGGCAACGGCTCTGAGATTTCACAATGACCGGTTATTTGCTTAGCTCTCTACGCTCCATCTCAGAAATATATAACATCAAGTAGTCAATATCTCAGTAAAAACTCGGATTCGTTGGGCGCAGCCAGGGGGGCCTGGTGGGACGACAACAGAAAGGTTCTTATTAGGACAGTCCCGCCAAAGTCTGCTGATGCATTCATAGCAGACTATATCCAAGGATATTTATCCCTTACTATATGTGGATGACTCAACTATCCTCCCAGGCAATGATCCAAGGAATGTGTGTGTGTGTGTGAACCTTGCAACGCGACAGGTCCGATGCGAGGTTTTAGTTTTTCACCTGTGAAAACTACATCCATCCATTTTTGCAGAACGTATGACGAGTATCTACTTACAATTCGTGGAGTTATAACCCCTTACTCCGCTCACACAGGTTTCCGATTGGTGGTTGACAGCCAGCATATCGGGGACTTGGACCTTGCTACTATGCCCAGTGTAAAGTTGCTCAAAGCCCTTTTATACTATAGTTGGGGTGAGCCCAGCAGGATATCCAGCCGTAATTGAACACTGGACCAATTAATCTATGAAATATTACTTAAATATATCTATACTAATTCATTAATCTTGTATTCAACATTTTTTACATTCTTTGGGTAAAATACCATGCACCTATATCTATCGATCTGACTATTCTTCTGTATACCTATCTATCTGAAACCATAAATTGTTTTTTCAGTTGAAGGAGGTCATCGTGCTATAATTTTCAGTCGGCTCGGTGGAGTACAAAAAGAAATCTTTGCCGAAGGTCTTCACTTCAGGATTCCCTGGTTTCAGTACCCTATCATCTACGATATTAGGTGTGTACAATGGATACACTCAGTTTAATTTTTGTTGGAATTTTTGTCCTGTCTTCACTTGTTTTAGGTTTCTGATTACTGTACTGTAAGTGTTGCCATAATATGGATATACTTTTATCTAGGTCGAGGCCCAGGAAAATTTCATCCCCCACTGGATCCAAAGATCTTCAGATGGTAAATATCTCGCTTCGAGTACTATCCAGGCCCGATTCTCTCAATTTACCCATCATGTACCGCCAGCTGGGATTGGACTACGATGAGAAAGTTCTTCCTTCCATCTGTAACGAAGTTCTTAAGTCCGTTGTTGCTAAATTCAACGCCTCTCAGCTCATTACTCAACGTCAACAGGTAGTTTAAGCTTTAGATAGAGTTTAATAATAGACTAGCCCAATGTCTCGTTCCTAACTACAACTTGTTGTTTAAATTTTTTCGACAGGTTTCACTGTTGGTCAGAAGGGAGTTGATCGAAAGAGCAAGAGACTTTAATATTATATTGGATGACGTCTCCATCACAGAACTCAGCTTCGGTAAAGAATACACTGCAGCAGTTGAATCTAAACAGGTACCTACATATATTTATTTATTCATACCAGGGATAATATCCTTTTAGAATATAAAATGGAAAAGAACAAGAAGTGGGATAACAAAATTGCTCCTAAATTATAGTGTCTAATAAAAGATAATGATTGAACATAATAATAAATGTGAGAGAAGAAAAGATTTTTTATTAGAGAACAATATGGAATTAAGACAAAGTCTTTTTTGTATGTGATGTGATTTCAGGAAAGAAATTGTCAAGTGTTGAAATATAAAACCTATTTGGCTTTCAGAGAATTGTCTGATTGCTTTAACCGACTCAACACGGGACCAAAAACCGAGACATTTGCCCCTGACAGAACTTGGGGCCCATTGGGCGGCATTTTACACAGCAGGGCACTGATGCGGTGCCATCCGTCAGTGGTGATAACCGGCTGGGCACCGATGCGGTACCACCTACGTTGAGTCGGTTAAAACCATTTTTGAAATAACGCATGGAACGAATGGAAAAGTAGAGTCGATCAAAAACCTATTTGACTTTCAGAGAATTGTCTGATTGCTTTAGAAACCATGGTTGAAATAAGGCAGGTATATGAAAAAGTAGTTGAACATAACTCATATATATCCTTTGTAGTTTACACGTTGAAGTATTTACCACTCGACCAATGCTACAATGATGAACACTGTTGGTGGAACAAGCACAGGTGATTTAGTTGAAAATTCACTTGGAAATACTGATCTTGAAGTAATTTTCATTCCAACGTTGCACCCTGAAAGTGTTCATTGAAGCGTATTATCTGGACACGTCGTAATGTTGAGTGCTGCATGTCATTGGGCTGACACGTTGCAGGGCTTTTGTGCCGTGTTGCTCTCACTTTCTTCGGTTGCTTTAACATTGGGGATTGGAAGGGTATACCATCAAGCGCCTTGCAGCCCTTTTTGGTTGCTTGAGTTTGGTGGCCCTGGAGGATAAGGATTGAGGAAAGTTTGAAGAATTGAAATGTTGAGTGTCAGCTGGTGGTCCAGTTCGGGATTCCTGGGAGTGGGATTTAATTGGGGGACATAAGAGTTAGCTGGACCCTCGTGCTATAAAATCCATAATTATTGCTGCCCTCTTTTTGAATGTTGGCACGTCGATATTATGGAGTATCCATGGTTTGAGGGAGGGTGGCAACAGTGAGAGAGGATGGGGATGGCATATGGGAAGAGTATTTCGTTCGGCTCTCCTCTTGTGTATTCAAGTTCCATTTCTTGAGTGAGCTGCTGAATTTCTAGTGAGTGGAAGCGAGTGAGTTCTGCCTTGGAGTATAGGCATGCTTGAGGCATTTATGGGGTCCTTAACTGACTCAACGTAGGACCAAGAACCAAGACATTTGCCCCTGGAAAATCTTTTTTGGGTGCGATTTTAATTGAAAACGCGATAAATGTCTTCAAAAATATTTGCAAACCGTTTAGATCCATAAAATGGTGATTTTGAATTTATTTGGACCATGGCACCGACCCAGTGCCTCACGTCTTAGGGGATGACCTGGAAAGTGTAATTACCTACCTCGGAAATCCTTCAAAAAGCTCAGGGGAGAAATAAAAACTAGGAAGTGAAAAAAATAAAAAACTAGTAATGGAGAAACAAGGTGGACAAATAGACAAACTAGGAGAAAGAACGAGAAACTCACTACTGCTACTTCTCTCATTGTAAATTAAAACTAGGTAACTTGAGCGCTATCTACACTAAAACAGCGGACATCAGCATAAAACTACTGGATTTACCGAACATTTTGCAACCCTGATATCCCGCTTAATTCAAAACCAGGGGGAAGAGTAATTTTTCGAAAGTCAGCCAGCATTTTAGCAGCAGGGCACGGATTTGGTGCCCTCTGTCAGTGGGGATAACTGGCTGGGCACCGATGCAGTGCCTTCCGCGTCAGTTAAGACACTGCTTAGGCCATTTCGATGGAGGCGAGCTGGCCTGATTTTTCGTGATGTGGTTGAAGAAGAGCTTTGTTCTGTCCAAGGACACGGTGACTGGGGACCCCGCCAGATCCAGTGTAATCGTCTTATCGGAAGATTTTTTAATGGTATAGGGGAGTGAGTGCCTTCTGCAGGTCGGGTCCCTTAGGGTACATCCGCTTAGGTCGATGGGAAGTTCCAGTCCACTGGAAGTTCGGTTGGCTTGAAGGAAATTTATCTCGGTGCCGGAAAAAAACAAAGGTTTATTATGTATTAGATAGCCCTAATTAAACGATGTCTATTATTCATTATTCTTAGCAATATTAGTTTATAACTTAATGTAATATGTCAGCTTACCTTGACACTGCAATGGCTTAGGGATCATGAGGTGTTGTGATAAAATGAGAGCATTCCAAAAAGTGGCGAACGGTTTTCCTGCTAGTAAAACTAAGGGAGTTGCACTTCGCTAGTAACGCATTGGTTGTACGTGAAAATCAATAGAAATATAAAAACCTATGTATGGGGAAAAATATGCGGAAAAAAAACCCGTTTTGGCTCAATTTTGATTCATGGCATTGATGCGTCTGAAGCGATCGGGCTGGCTAGATTCTAGGACCAACTAGACCCCAAGTGTAGTCGATGTGGGAAAGGGCGTATTTTTCTTATCAAGTTAAAGGCCTCTTATTGACTGGAAGGCGGATGGACTTTGCAGTTTTGGATTCTACGCACCTTGAAACGTTAAGTGACAAAGTTTGAGAGAAAATATTTTTTTTTTTTTTCCTATACAATTACAAAGGCTTATTATTGGAAATAATAAATCAAAACATCGTTTGGATGTATTAAATGTCAGCTCTGATGCACTCTATGAGTCTGAGGCTCTAATTATGGACCTTAGACCCAGAGAGATGGGTGGAAGTTCTCTTGTCCATGAGTTTGAAGTTGATGCAGGATTTGCTATAGCGGATTTCAACACAAAAACGAATTGCTTTATTTTGGGTTTGAATCTTTTGAATGCCCATTTTTTGTGTGAGGCACCCCCAAATTGTCATCCTTGATCTGTATTGAGGTATTTGGAGCTGGAATGATGCTCTTGGACGAAATCGAATACTGGCCAGCTGATATTCCTGCCTTTCATTGTTAGTATATATCGTTTTCCTTTTGTCGGTGGAAGAGATCCAACTATGTCCATATTCAACTGCATCAAATCTTTGAACTCTTGAAGTGGGGGGGTGGGGATTTTTTAAATGTTTATATAGGCCACAGCGGTCGCTTGGAGAACCCAGTTATGATGTCTGTATGCATCTGTACCTAGTAAAGTCACTAGAATTTCCTGGGAGGCCCTGATTTCTGGGTGGTATATTGTGTGGTGCTGCCAGAAGGAAGAAAAGCTACCATTGCTCCGAGACGTATGGCACTGATATCACATCTTACCATAGCACAAGTACAGTGCCACGGACATTGGTTTTCCTTAGTTTGTCCGCATCAATCAGGCTTTGAAGAACAGTGTCCATGGCTGGGTCTTGTGATTGATGACGCTCATGCATTGAAAGAAACAGCATGATTTCTGTTGATGGTCATGATAGTGTGTCTGTGATTGTTTGTCAACAAACCCAGCGTATATCAAATATCTGAAATAAATTGGGAAATAAATGGCATTTGCCTTAAATGTTCTGGGCTTGCTGATTTACGTTTCTGTTGCATCTCTGGTCCACCCTGATGTGGAAATTGTGCTCCTCTATATAATACCTAAAGTGCATGATACTCTCAAAAATTGCCAATAGTTCCTTGCGAAAGGTTTAATTGGATTGTTATGCCTTCATTTGCGTTTTCAAGAAGAAGCCTAAAGGTTGAGCCTTTCATCCACTTTTGTAAAAAACCCCATAATGCCCATGTTTGAGGCACAGTGGTAAGGGAAAGGATGCAGATGGAGAGGGGTGAGCTAATTGCACTTGTTCTGAAGATCACGTTGGAAAGGAGCGTTGCTCAGCCGTTGACCTCTTTAGTTTATTTGTCCTTCTTCTTTGCAGATTGTGGGATGGCTTGTATTGCAGTTTGTTGGTGGTGTGCTGCATGTGGTATGTTTTGTCAATGTTAAGCATTCCCACGAATCTTCTAAGATCTTCAACCATCTTGGGGATGGGAAATATCGCAAGAGAATGCACTACTGGAGGGTACTGGCATAATCCCATGTTCAGTTACTGTATACCCCGAGAAGGTTTGGATATGATGCATTTTTCTTTATTGTCTTAAAGCCCTTCTCTCCTGAAAATCTCCAATACTTGGGCGACGTTTAAGTAGTGATCTTCGATCTAGGTGGATGTGATGGGAACATCGTCCAAGAAGCAGAAAACTAACAGATCCACAGAGAATCTCGTCCATGTAGCGTTGCCAGCTCTGAGCTGAATTGCTAAGTCCAAAGTTCATCTTTGTGTATTCTTACAGCTCGAATGAAGTTATAATTGCTGTTTTGCAAACGTTGTCCAGGTTATGTCAATATGGTGGAATGCTTTGGTGATGTTCAGTGTGGAGAACACAGAGTAGCCATGGAGATTGGAGCTAAAATCTCTGAGGTGTGGGACAGCATAACGTTTGGGAGTTGTTTTAGCGTTTAAAGGCCTGTAGTCTCCGCAGGCCCTGATGTGAAGTGGCAATGACTGAGTCCAAAGGATATATGATATTTACCTTGATGTGTGAGTCTAAGGTGGTAGGGTATCGTCAATCTTTGCTCACATGGTGGTCCCTTGGTATCAATATAGTGAAAAATGTTGGACCTGGTGGATGAAGACCGTGAAGAAAGTTTGTAACTGTCTACAAGGTCAGTGAATTCTGAGGGTGTGGAAATCAAAGGTCGTATGTATGTTTTAGCATTTAGCCACTACTATGTTTTGGTGATTTCGTCAGAGAGATCTCCCATCTCATGGGTAGATCATTAAAAGGGCCAGGAGAAGTTCTGGCAGGGGCATAGGAGAATTGTTCTGGATCCATAGTTATCCGGAGGGCTTGTAGTCAAGAAACGTTATCGGATATCCGGTCACGACTGTTGTGTTTAAGCTTAGTGAGTCTAGCTTTGATTCGAAATTTGCTTGTTGAGAGTGAATTTACTTGACTAATAAAAACCCTATATACTTTGGTTATAGATTTGATAAAATGACTATTTCAATCCTCCACTGAAACTGTGGTTGAAGAGGAGTTTTACCCTGTACTGAAACCATTGGTAAAAACTAGGTTCAACTACGTATTGGTTGAAAGAAAGGAAAGGTTGAGAATAGCTTTGGCCTGGTAATGAAGCCATTGAGGCGAGGTTAAGGTAAGTTGTTTGGAGAGTAAAGAACAAGTTGAGATTGAGCTTATGAATGATGCCTCCGCCTTGTCACTTCTGCTATTTATAGGAAATCCCCCATCGTTTTGTTGGAATGGTTTGCATGGTTTATTTGATGAATCTACATAACTTGAAATATTATAAATCGGGTTAGGAGTCAGCAATATGTTAAGGCAGAAGAGCATCTGAAGTGACTACTTGAATTAACTTGACGTAATCGGCATACAACAGGAGATGTACTCCCAGAAAAAGAAATACAAGGTTAAATCAAAATTTAATCGATTCCCATATCCGTTACCTTCAGTCTAATTTGTCCATTTTTACTTTATCATAGCTTGAGTATTTACCGCCCATAGCTTTGGTTCTCATTTAACCCATTCCTACTTAGTGAGTGACAACCTGATTAATTCATTTTTTAACTGTTAATTTTGTTGTTGTGTCATAGGTAGCTCAGCAAGAAGCTCAACGTGCAGTTTTCGTCGTCGAAAGAGCTAAACAGGAAAGACAACAGAAAATCCTTCAGGCAGAGGGTGAAGCTCAAGCAGCTAAAATGATATCCTTTTCAACTTTTTGTCTAAAAATAATAAAATGAATTAATTACTTTAATTGGGGCCACAATTACTTCTGAACAGAAGAAGGAAATGGAAAACTGAAATCCTACTTTATTTAATTTGTCTCCTGCTACAGTGAATTGGAATTCTCACGATTTGAGTCTAAGAGTCTATTTTTTGCTTTCTTAGCTTTGAATTTATAAACTTTAATCAAGTTCGAAAGTTTGTATGGTAGGAAGGCTTAACACAAGTACTCATTTAAATATAACTTTTAACTTGTTCTAAACTAATATTTTAAGGTTATTTTTTTTTGTTTTTTTTTCTTCTTCCGCATGTGTCAGACGTCCATCTCTATCACCTATTTTCTCCTTAACGATTGTGTACTTAGGAGAAGCTGTCGGCCGCAACCCTGGTTACCTGAAACTCCGAAAAATCAGAGCCGCCCAGAGTATTTCCCGAACGGTAGGTACCTAATGATGATTAATTAATACATAATTCATGTGCGTTTCTTGTAAAAGGTAGGATTTTTCGCTACGACTATGAAAGATATTGAAACAGTCCGTCCAACAACGTTCATTGAGGTTTCCTCTCCCCATCTCATGACTAGGTTGCACCATTGGAGAGCTTATTAATCCTCGTTGGTTCCATTCTATGAAATTCCTTTATATTAACCCCGATAAAGTGCAAGGTCAGAAAGCTTCTTACCCCCACCACCCCCAAATTAGAATAGTTTAAGTCAAGACGCCACATGCCAGTATAATAGTCCAATAGCGAATGTCACTCCACAACTTCCATGAAATAAGTAGATAACGTAACAGCTTGAATCACTCATTTCTAAGTGATATTTTAGCTGTCTTAAATAGCTGGAAAGTGATTGAATAAAATAGCGGAAAATTCATATATGCCCAAGATAGGTTTGGTATATTTTTCTCCGTATTTTTTCACAATATATTTAAATCTTGGATTTTTACAGATTGCTAATTCTCAGAATAGAGTGTTCCTCAACGGGGATAATTTGATGCTCAACATCAGTGATCCCTCATTCGACGATATGAGTAACAAACTGAAGAGTAAGTGACACTCAGATAACAACTATGTTGGTATAGATGACACTAGTTTGGAGAATGAATAATCAACGAATCATCAATTTATATTTTCAGAATAGGTACAAATGATCCTGCCTAGAGGACACACAACCCCTGAAAAAAATCCTGAGTTAATCGGTAGTATTAGTATCTAGCTTTTATATACGCCAATATGTTTAGGTTAGGCGGCGTATCAATGTCTTGTTTTCATGTTCACCTAAGATGTTGCTTGTCAACTTCCATATCTTTAAAACTCGGTGGGTTTATGGGCTTACTTGGAGCGAAGGACTAAGTCATAGAATGCATTAGCGTGGTTATACCCAATACCTTAACCTAGTATTAATTGATATCACAAACTGTATTTTGCTCTAACAATGTTGTTAATTCGCCAAGAGACTAATGAATCAACCACATTGTTAATAATTGACGAACATAATTAATTAATTGTGTTAATTATGATAGTTATTGCAAAAATTGAATTCTAAGTCTTGGATTTATATACTTGTCGATATCAAGATGAAGGGCATGAGCTCTTTCGAGATTCGCTACATATTGTTTTCAAAGTATCTAATCTCAAAATGATAATGTTTCTGACGAACTTGGTCTTAGGTGCAATGTGTTCAGTGTTGAAGTGAAGAAATGTGAAGGTTCAGCTGCACTGGAACCCTGTTTATAAAGACAAGTGTTCAAGTTTCGTTACGTATCAAGTAAAGGAACGCTCCTTATAATTTCTGTTTTCCCGCTATCACTTAGGATGTGGAGTTGAAGATCATGATGTGCCTCAACTTGTATCCAGACCTTACTATCATGACAATAAATTGAATGTAGAAATTCTATGTCCGATTGAGGCCATTCAATGAAATGAGAACTGAATCTCTCAACTCCCGTCCAATTTCTACCGCATTTATCAACACCCACAATTTCTGTAAATATTATTGTAAATATTCCATGAATTTGAAAGAAAAATAAAATTATTGCTTGCTCAGCAGTTATATTCTGTTATTTTATCAATCCTGCATCAGCCTATCCTTCATTTTCCTTCACTTCCCTAACACATCCGTTTTCTGAAAATTAATTCTACCGAGGATAAATTAATTAAATTAGATAAATCGCCTCACTTTACTAGACCTGTAGTATTGAACAAGAGCTGACCTGCCAACTGAAAATTAATGAGGTAAAATAAATCATCTACCTACACTTCACAAGTCCAATATAAAGGTGACAAAAGATAAAAACTCGATTTCGTTGAGTGAGAATTCTGTTGAGGAATTATATCAGTGAATACGATCGTACGGTAAGGCGATTTTTATACTAGGAGTATTCGTGGTCCATTTATAAAATCGAATTAATTGATAAGTGATGGTTTCATGAGGATCCCTCGTCGGACAGTTGAAAAGCGAAATGTCAAGTAGCTCCCATGTAGGAATTGTTAAAAGCCAAGTCAGTGCAGGTTACCTCCTAACCAGGTCAAATGATGAAATGATTTGTAAAACAATAAATGTGAATCTAAACTACCTATGAACTAAACTCGAGCATTTGAACAACTTATTGACGTGTCAGTAGGCTTGATTCGAGAATGACAATCGTGTTTTACTGATAAGGAAGTTTAGCCTCAGCTCATTGTATATCGAATGGTCGTGATGACAGAGCATGTGCATTGAAGCCCTTTAAAACTCGATTGTCAACGATTCGACGTCGAAACTACTGGACCATGAATACCTACTTGGGTGGTTTAAAAAAAAAAAGTTCTCAAATTCCGCTGTTCTTCTGATCCAGCTTTGGATTTATGAAAAAACGATACTGCTGAATTTTCAGTAAATTTCGTTGCGTTTTAGAGGTCCCCTTAACGTATGTAACTCAGAATGTGTTTTAGCCATGGACTAACTAGCCAAAAAAGCTAACGAAATTTCGTAACAAAATCTGGGACGACAACATGGATACCGCTGATACGGAACTAAGGATCGTGTAACCTGGTGTAATCTATGCGATATTTTGTTATGACGCGGTGATTATATAAGATTCTGATTTAGTGGGAGGAAAGTAGCGAAATACTGATTTAGTGGAATGAAGTTAACCAATGACACCGTTGATCATATTATGTTTTGATGATACGGAACTAAGGATCGTGTAACCTATGCGATATTTTGTTATGACGCGGTGATTTTATAAGATTCTGATTTAGTGGGAAGAAAGTAGCGAAATACTGATTTAGTGGGATGAAGTTAACCAATGGCACTGTTGATCATATTATGTTTTGATGATACGGAACTAAGGATCGTGTAACCTGGTGTAATCTATGCGATATTTTGTTATGACGCGGTGATTATATAAAGGCTTGTATGTACAGTGAGTTCCGAACGGTTCTGAACTGACCACGCCCCTTTTTGGCTGTATGCACAGCGACCGAACGAGTTCGGGATTTTTAGTTCGCTGTTCACAGAGCCAGTGCGGGACTGTCCAGAACACGTTCTATCGGTCCGGGATTTTTTTCGGAACTTCTAGTCCCGCTCATGCGCAGTCAACTATTTACGCTCCGCCCCCTACGATTTCCCCTGTGGGCTCGCAAGTGGAGTTTAGTTGATGTTGTTTTCGGCAATACTATTTGCGTCATTACATTGATTACATTGATTTTCGGTAACTGATATTGTGACTAAGTCATTAGTTTGATAGCAAACAAAATTCTAGTGATATATAATCAAATATAACACAAATTGGCTTATGTCAATATTTGCTCTTTTGGTCATACTGCACAATTGGAACATTTAGTGAATTTTCGAGGAAAATGAAACTACTTAATGCAATGTCTAGAAAAATTTTACAAATTAAATTTAAATTCGTGAAAATCCGTTTCGAGGTATTTTGAAACGATTCCTGGATTTCAATACTTCTGTTCTCTTCTGTGTAAGGCTCAGTGCGGAAATTCGTGAAACTCTTTGCTTCCGAGACTTTTCCCAAACTAGAAAGGCTCATCAAGTTCCTACAGTCTCAATCGGAAATTGGTGGAACTCGTTACCGCCCGAAGGTTAGGTACCTACTTCATTACTACATTACTAGCTACTTCACAGAAATTCTTGTGAGCCTCTTCTATTTTATTCTTCTTTCAATATTACCTATATTTTCCTTCTAAAAAGTTGGGGGAGCAATATGTTCAGTTGACGGGTGCGAAGAAACTATGTAATACTTAGGTACCGCTCACAAACAACTTCTCATTTTTAGCGAATTTAAAAAAATATTTTCGGCTATAATTGCATTTGTTTTTATTTTAATTTACTGAAATACGACTCGTATTTATTACCTTGGCAGTCCGATTTGGAACCAAGGTATATTCGGAATGTCAGTTTAACAGCACAGATTTACAAAACACTAAAAAGTCTGGCTGCCTTTGACTTCAATGGTTCAGCCGTTTAATTTTGAGAAGAATCCTATTGAGAAGAAGGTTACGAGTGAAGGTTATCAGTTCCGAATTGGTTCGAAACGCGTATGGACTGCGAGGAGTAATGAACCAGTTCTCATCCCCTCCCTTGTCGGTCCTCCTTCGAACCTAGTTCGATTCTGAACAGGTCCAGGACTCACTGTACATACAAACCTTAAGATTCTGATTTAGTGGGAGGAAAGTAGCGAAATTGTGATTTAGTGGGAGGAATTTACCCAATCTTCAACCGAAGATTTGAAGAGGGGTTTATGTGAAACGTGTGAGCTAAAACACATTCTGTGTTTCAATAATTTCGTCCGAAGAATGTAAGTAGAGGTAATCGGGGGTCCAGGGGGCTTGCCCCCTGGCGAGGCGCGGAGCGCCGTTTTTTTTTTTTTTTTTCATTTTTAAATTTATGTTTTTCTTCCTAAAGAATTGAATTTAAAAAAATAATAATTGGACGCCAGAAAATTAATTTGCGCCTCGCTTTCTCATTTGTATACTGTCGGAAGTGTTTTGCCGATAAGATAGCCTACCCCGCAAAAATGGAGAAAAAATGGCGAAAAATCTCTGAAATTTTTCGGAATATCGTAGTAAATTTGTTGTGAATTAGGTTCAATATTCGGCAATGATTAATTAAATATGTTAATTTATTATTTTTTCCTCAGGAATCACGTGGTTAGTCACTATTAGCTCGACGAAACAACTCACACTCCCAAAACCGTCCTAAACCGTTTGGAAAAATTAAAATTTTCCACAATACTTGCAATTAATCATTATTTACGTTGAATATCTTTTTGAATGTGTTAATTAGTTGGTGACAATATTTTTCGACTGTTAAAAATAGGTTAAATTCAATAGCAGCCTTCAGGACCATATGCAGAAAGCCCAGCTCATTATAATGATCATTACATTCAAATCAAATCAAATCAAATCTTTATTTACGGAATAATCCATTTTTGTCACAATTGTATAGATAAATAAAAATAGTCAACAGAAGAAAGTAAAGGTGTCTAAACATATATGATTATTCATGAAAAACATATAACTTATTAATCAGTACAAACGATTTCAGATCAAAGAAATATATCATTTCAGGATAATAGATTTTATGATCGTAGGTGATGTATGAAATAAATCAATTTCCATGTAATTATTAGATTGCATCATGGCCCTATTGAGGGGGCTGTATTTTTGGTAATTAGTTGATAGGAATGCATGTGCAAATGTATATTTATGCCTGGTTTGGTAAATAGGTACATAAAAATTCAAACGCTCTAAAATTGGGGGAGAATGAACGCGACCACTTACCAACCCGTACAGGAAAATTTGATCAAAGTATTCTCTTCTTATTGATAGGGGTTGCAAATTATTTATATTATATAGTTGGGTATAGTCATGAGGTTGCCGGGGAATGGAGAATTTGAAACTATAGTAACGTAGAAATTTTTTTTTTAATTTTTTCAAGCTGGGAGATATAACATTCATAATAAGGCGACCATACTATTGAATTATACTCAAGTTGGGATCTAACGAGTGAAGTGAAAAGTGTTCTAATGAGAAATCGGTCGGTGAATTCTTGGCTATTTCTAATTATGAAGCCAAGAGATTTGTAGGCATTATTGCAGATTTTGTTGATATGTGCATTAAAAGACAAATCATTTGAGAAAACTACACCAAGGTCTTTAGCAGTAGTGTTCCTGACTAAGATTTTATCATTTAGTGAGTAGAAAAAATGAGTAGGATTTTCTCTTCGATGGTAGGTAACAACTGAACATTTGTCGACATTTAGTTTCATATTATTCAAGGTACACCAGTTCTGGAAATTTTCTAAATCTTCCTGAAGTTCCAAACAATCTGCTAAATATGTAATTTCTTTGAATATTTTCGTATCATCAGCAAATTGTAAGACCTGAGAATATTTGAGTGGCAAGATTTAAGGTCACTTATGTAGATATTAAAGAGAACTGGAGCCAAATGGCTGCCTTGAGGAACAGATGATGTTACTGCTATTGGGTATGAAATGAAATTGTTGTGCTTGACCATTTGAGTTCTATTAGATAAATATGAAGCTATCCAAGACAAGAGAGGGTTACCAATCCCAATATTCTTTAATTTTTCGATCAGACGGCTATGGTCGGTTCGATCAAAGGCCTTCGACATGTCTGTGTAGATCACGTCGATCTGATGGTTCTTACCTATCGAATCAAGCAGGAAACTTTGGATCTCTAGAAGATTAGTAGTGGTTGAGCGTTTGGGCATGAATCCATGTTGCTCGTCATTTACGGCGGGAAATAAAACAGGAGATATCGAATCTGTTAAAATATGTTCAAAAACCTTTGCAGGTTGTGATAGATTTGAAACCAGTCTATAATTTTTAATTGCATCTTTATGGCCAGATTTAAAAACGGGAATGATGTAGGAGTTTTTCCAAAGCTGAGGGAATTTGCCAGTAGATAATGATAAGTTATATATTAATGTTAGGGGAGTGGCGAGAGAAAACCGACAGTTGAATAGAAAGCTGGCCGGTAATCCATCGGGACCGGCATTACCGGAAAGTTTGATTTTTTCAAGTTTTGTAAAGACGTCAGCAGTACTAATGGATATGTGATTCAAGTTAATATCACGATCAAAGTTGGGAATATGGTCAGTGTTGGAATTCGTTGAGTATACTGAAGAAAAATGGTCTGCAAAGGCAGTCACAATATCTAAGCCATTGCTGAAGGACTGATCCCCATTAGACATACGACTGGGCAAGAAATTGCCATTCTTCTTGCTATTGATATAGTTCCAGAAGTTTTTAGGTTTATCCTTGAATTCAACTTGTAGTTCATTTATGTACTTTTCAAGGCATTGCTCTGTAAGCGCCTGGCATTTTCTTCGCAAATTTTCAAAGTTTTGCCGATCAGAAGGGTCGCCAGTTTCTTTCGAAAGCCTATGTGCTATTTTCTTGTTAATAATAGTAGTCTTTAACTCTTTGCTAAAGTATTTCGGAAACAATGGGTTCACAAAACGAGAAATTGGTACATACATGGCTATGACCCGATTCAATACGTAATAAAATCTAGAAATACATTCATCCACATCGTCAACGTCCAGAAACGTATTCCAGTCCACCGTATTCAGTGCAATATTGATATCACTATAGTTGCTATGTTTAAAGTTGTAAAAAACGTCGTCAACTTGAAGTTGACCTAAGTTGCTTGCCATAGGTAGTTCAATATTAAGGGGTGGATGATGTTCATCAATATTCAAAAGGGGTTCAATAGAAAGACTAGTGGAGGCAGAGATAGTGTTACTGGCTATCACTAGATCAAGTAATCTGCCATTTGAATTAAGTAAGTTATTTATTTGTGACAGGTCACAGAAAGACAGGAATTGTGAAATTACTGAGTTCAAGTCATTGAATTCATCAGAAGGTGCCAAATTGTACGTGGGAACATTGAAATCTCCTCCAATTAAAACCGTGTGATTAGGATAAGTATGAATCAAGTCTGAGAGCGCATCAAAAAATCCTTCGTAAATTTCCTTCTTTGAGCGACAAGGAATGTAAATAACGCCCAATATGTAATGATGTCCACGAATAGAACAAGAAATAAAGACGCAATCAATATTATGATCAGAACTATTTAGGCCCGGAAACGGGAGTAATCTGGTATGATGTTCTTTTTTTACAGCCAATAAGACTCCTCCACCCCAAACCTTATTGCACAAATCGAAATTTCTATCCTTACGGTAAATGTTATATTTTTCAAACCCTAGTTCATTATCATTAAAGTCCTCATTAAGCCATGTTTCAGATAAATATAAGAAGTCATAATCAATTGATTGGACAGATAACTGATTCCGAAGGCTACCAAGTTTAGTCCTGACGCCCCGGACGTTTTGATAGTAACCGGTGATTACGTCATATCTTCTGGCTGCTTGATCGGAGTCCCGAAGGGTGTGGTTGCTGGGGTAGGGTGGTGAGGATTTACGCCGTTTTTTGAAACATTCTCAGAGTTCTTCACAATATGAGGTTTTCCATCAGTGAACTTCAACGTGTAGTTTTTGGATCCATTGTTCAATTTTTCCAGCTCAGATCTTGCCAACGAAATCTCTTCTTGTTGTTTTATGGTCAAATCGTTTTTTATGCGAATAAACTGGTTGGGTAGGTTAGGAATTTCAGAAAGCTTGTTCTTGTTGCGAAGAATGGTCAAAGCGTGATTCTTCTCATGGAGAACAGCCTTTATCATACGAGGATACTTGCGAAATTTCTGTGGATCCCCGACTCTGAAGCAAGTTTTCAAGGTAACTGTGCTGTCAATGCCCTCTAGAATTGAAGATACAATTCTCTTGTCGTTCTATTTGGCTTCGTTTGGCGAAGCACTGTCTGAATTCTCAGGGATATTGCTTATCAAAATGTTGCTGGCACGGAGAGACCGTTCTTCAAGCTCTTTCAAAACCAAGGACATGTCGAGGGAGTCCGTTTTCTTAGCAAGAAGTGCAATTTTTTCGTTCATAACAGTTTGTTCCTCATCAGGTTTCTTGGTTTTAAGCTCCAAACCAACTACGGAGGAACGCAGATACCATAAATCACGTTTAATCCCCTGCAGACGAGTAGAGACGTCCGACCTATGTTGCCTGAATTCTTGCATTAGAGTGACAACCAGAGACTTAACTGACTGGTTTTCATGGTCCTCAATAATATGTTGAGAGCTCACCAACCCCTGGTTTGAATATCCCGTGTTTTGTTGAGAAGTAGAGGTAGAATTACCTGATGGGTATACTGAGTCTTGAATGGGACGAGTGTCTTGTAAAGGAGGTGGTTGACTGAGAAAGGCAGGAGTGAGATCAGGAGTCGAGGATACATAGGGTAGAGACATACGGAAAGTGTTTTCGTTGTTGGGAACCAAGGCACAGATACCACAGATCCAAGGTTTGCTGGAGCTGATGCATGAATTAAACGTATCTTCAGCTAGCCCACAGCATTTTTGATGGTTGAAAAATTTGCACTTGGAGCAGACTATATATCCCTGTTTTACACCAATGTTTTGCATACACCCACGGCAAACCTTCGGCATGATTGATACTCAAGTTCAAAAACTGTAAACAACAACATTCACCGCGAAACGACCAAGAAACGAGGCGATATTTCTAACCTCGAAATTTGGTGTTGAAGTTGAAATGCTTCAAACAAGGAAATTATTTGACGGCACTCTATTATTTGACGGCACATTATCATGATCATCATCGCGTTATCATGATCATTGCCAGTAGTTATTGTAAAAAATTTTGATTTTGCCAAATACATTGACGGGAGGATTTAGGACGTTTTTGAGAGTGCTGAGGTAATTATTTCGTCAAGCTAATAGTACAATTGCCGCGAGATTCCTGGGGAAAATAGTGAATTAACAAATTTGGAAGTAATCATTGCCGAATGTTGAACCTACTATTTCATGAGAAATTTACCACGAAATTCCGAAGATTTTTACCATTTTCCCTCAATTTTTGGGGGTAGGCTATATCATCGGGGGAAATTTTTTGCTCCATCAAAAAGTTGCCACGTCAACAAATGAGAAAGCGGGGTAAAAAACAAATTTTCTGACGTCCGATTATTATCATTAGATTCTTCTGGAGGAAAAAAACATAAATCTAAAAGAAAAATCCTCTCACCCCTAAACCGCTTTGAAATTGAGTAGCTGAGAATTTAGCAGCTCAGTTTCTGATTGGTGACATAGGATTCTTGTCGTTCGGAACGGCTTATACCAGAATAAAACCTATTTTCCATGAACCAAATTAGACATAGGTACTTGCAATTACGAAAGTGGGCAACTAACCAAGTGCTTCATACTATATTTCTATGGGCCAACAAATAGAACCTCCCTATTTACGATAATAATGGCTTTTGTGTACCTACGTATGTATCTTCAATTGTCCTTAACAACCATTCTACTTTACAACCATAATCTCGAAAAGGTGTAACAGGCTGACTGCCTGCTATGCTAATTTTGATACTGGGAATAGTCCCGAAAGATATTTAATTCCTGATATCAAGGAATAAAGAGACAGTACATCGATTTAAAGGGTTTATTCAATTAAGGTAATTATTGCTCCAAAGATTCGTATTAGATACTAGACTACCAGGGCCGTAAATACAAGCTCGGGAGCCCTGGGGTAAGAATCATTTGAGGGCTCCCATATCGGGGAACCCCCCCCCCCCGACAAAATGTGTAAAATTTAACCCGAAAAACTGGTTTTAGTGCATTCTAGACATTTCTCATGTCAATTGGTTATTATAAGCAACATCTCACTTGATTAAATATTGATAATTAAAAAATTAACAGGTTAAAATTGTTACTATTCTCGACTAGTCTCAACTCTCGATGGCCACAGCCGCAGTTGGGTGAATGATGCGAACATTGCGCGCCGCTCCAATCACCTACAATCTAGCTTTAATGAAAGCAATAATATATTGTTTCAACATAGTTGCCATTGTATTTTTTCATTGTGAATCATGAACTGAATTTAACCCGGGGGCCCCTGATTACAAAATGTACATCAGTTGAATTTTCTGGCCGAACAAAATGTGATTTTCAATCAATACTATCTAATGAACCTGTAAGGGCCCCCGGTTCCTTGACCGTGAATGGAATTTCACGCAGGACTCACAATTTTGTAATTTCAAAAGTATGTTTAAAAAAGCATACATTAATTAAATTTTGTTGAATTATGAAAAAAGGGTAATTGTTCTTTTGAAATTATACACTTTGTGGTCTGCTTGAAATTTCAAACAAGTGTATGGGGCACTGGCCCGGTTGCCCTGGCGGTAGTTATGGTCCTGTGCCCACCCAACGTGTATTAAACGTGCTAAAAATGGGTGGCTGGAATAAAACGGTCCAAAACTGTGTTCAAACAGACCTTTGGCACACATAAGGCGACAAGCAGATACTTGGTTCAGATGAAGTGCAGGGGCATCATTGCAACGATGGTTGTAATGTTCATATGAATGGTGAACAAGAGGTTCTCTGATGTCATGGGGGAGCTGTAGGTTATATACCTATATCCAGAAAGATTCCAAAACTTCTATAGGAGATCTGATGTATGCTTTTATAAAATATGTACTGTATTATAATTCACAGTTTTACATTAAAATCTGAATCACTGTGCAATTATTGAGGGAAGTGCTCTCCTACACGTTGACTCGAGCAGTGAGGGAGCGTGGGCCTCTAAGTAGGCATTGGACCTTATGTTCACATGGAGCCGGAGCACCTCTCACTACCATCTTGGACTGCAGTTCCTTAAGGAATGAATGAATTATCCATAAACATCACAGACTTCTCTCAGACAATTATATTACCCGAGTTATAATCATGTGTCATTCTAGGTGGAGGTGCAGAAAGTTACATCAAGCCAGACAAAAGTCTGTCAGTCAGTGATACTGCGGCAGGCACTGCAGCTAGAATGGTTTCGTCAACTAAAGCAACTGAATGATCTACATTCCTTGTGTAATCTTAATAAAAAATTATGATGTTCGATTCATCGCAATGCCATATTGTGTATAGTAGAGAGATGGTAAGTTGTTAGTTTGAAGTCTTTGCTGAACTATTCCTACTTGTTTTTAATGCATTTAAGATTTCCTTGGTGGCATAATTTATAAGATTCATTTCACCTTGATTCGCATTGAACAGTTGGGTTAAGAATAATATGTATAGTTGAATACTTGTCGTACCGTTTTATTGTTTCATGGTGTTAATATTCATCACTTGTAAATATATTACTCATTTTTAACTTCAAATTTTTTTTGGTTTCACGATAACCTCGCAAGAAACTGTATTGATTCCTCTGCCTTAAGCGTAGTTGTTGGATAAGTCTGGTCGAGGAATTTATCACAAGAAAGATCTACCTAATAAGATTAACTACTACGGGTTAACTACTCAATGAAGATTCTGAGCATGACTCTTTGTGGCGTGAGTAATTTTTCCTGGGAGAGATAGCGTTGAAAGGAGACAGGAAATAAGAGGTTTCATAGACTCACCTTGAAAACGTAATGCATTCCAGTGGAAGTACAGTGATATAAATTGACAATGGCAGGATAATGATGCCAAAGGATAGTTTTCAGAAAGAACGTAAGTGCCATGTATGAGCATCATCAAGTGCCTATTCGATGGCACTCCTCCAGGATTGGCTTCTCCAAGGGACTCTGCTTCTATCGTGCTAGCCCATTCGCCGCGGAGCCCTGACCGACCGCGTGTCCCCTGAGCGCGAAGCCTGTATTACCTGCAACTCCCCTTGTAGCGGAGAAATATTTGAGACTGTGACGCTCGCCCTTCTCTTTTAGTTTTTCTTGTTTCTCCGCTATACTTCTATTTTTGACGAAATTCTTTTTGCATGTTGTTCAGGAATATATTATGGACAGAAATGTATGGTGTTTGAAGGGTTTGTACCTTTTTTGTCATTATTATATTCTCATAAACTCGAATTCATCAATAATTTATTGTTTTCATAATTTGTCTCATTATTACTTCATTTTTCATAAACATAATTACCGATTCATTATAGTACTATACCATTGTTATTGAATTCGATTATCCAAGAAGTACAGAGAAATCGCCAGGTCAGAGCCAAAAAAATGTATCGAAAAGTACAATCCTAGGTAGTACCCACTCACACTTACACTCCTAAACCTAATAAAGTTTACTTTTATTTTGTTATTTAGTGGAGAAAATGATGTTTTAATGTTAAAAAATGTGGGTTTTTCAATGAAATCGTTGGTTTTCTCGAAAGATGACCCTCCATGAACCTACGAGTATGGGGTCGGTTTCTATGTATTTTTTCACGCTGTATCGAGTTTTAACATTTGTAGATCTCTCCAACTCCGTTATAACCGAGTTTTACACTTAAAATCGCAAAAGTTTAGTTTGTTTGTTACGATTAAATGTATACGTGTGTTATGGGGTAAAACTAGTTAATTAAAGTGTAAAACTCGATTATAACGTAGTTGAGAGATCTGCAAGAGTTTCCATTCGATCCAGCGAGAAAAAATACATAGAAACCGACCCCATACTCGTTGGTTCATGGAGGGTCATCTTTCGAGAAAACCAACAATTTCATTGAAAAACCCACATTTTTTAACATTAAAATATTATTTTATCCCCTAAATAACAAAATAAAAGTAAAATTGATAATACCGTTGGAAAGAATATTAGATGAAGCAGTTTTCATGAGATTTGCCAGTTTCCAGGATTCTTTTTAAAAGAGTAGTAAAGTTTTAAAGATTTTCAGAAATATTATTTTTTCAAAATCGTCAATGTTTGAGCTGATGTGAGGGCCTTTGGATGGTACTTTTCAAAAACCCAAGTACACTATTCTTATAGTAAATTTAGTGCTCATTCCGAAAATGTGGTCAAAAATTAAAATTAAATGAAGTAAAGTGAAGAAAGTTGAGTTTGAAAGGAAAAAAATACGGTTTTCCTGAAAAAACCTTTAAAAAATCAAATCTCCAGAACGGATTGAGATAAAAATATGCAGTTGGCGGCATTTTACTCCATTTTTGATGTAGTTTTACCCAAATGTTTTTTGCATTTGCGAGAGACTCACCCTGTATATACAAGTAAACTAAGGAAACACTTAAACCTTGACTATATACACTACTACTAATAAGAAAAAATAGAAATTACGAGATGAATAACAAAGGTAAAAAAAAACTGACGGTAGAAAAAAGTGTTGGAAAAAGCCTCAAAGTAAGGAGAACAGAACCGAACATCAACAAAGTGTACAGTGGAATAACGCTAAAAATAACTGCGAGAGGCTTTTTCAGAATATTTCTGAAGAATCCCCACCATTTTTATGTGTATTACTCATAGAATGACAAAAGATCACGAGAAAAATGGGCCTCCACAGATAACATGGTTTATTGTGGATGAAAGAGGGTTCAGGATGGAAGAGAGGGGGGGGGGGGGGGGGGGGCTGAAACATGTCGAGCGCTCTCTAGTACGTCCCCGAGAAACTGAAAAATAGTTTGAAAAAGTTCCAGAAGATCGCAGGAGAACGCAGGAGCAGTTTGGGAAAACACGGGGCTTCGCGCTAGGGGCACTGCTAGCATTTGTGGAAAAACGCGGGCTTCGCGCTCAGGGCACTGCTAGGATTTGCGGAAAAATGCGGGCTTTGCGGCAAATGGGCTAGGACACCGTTTTCTTCATGAACGTAGCTAGCTAATAACCTGCATTTCTTACGCCCTTCTACTATTAGACGAATTTGGTTGACTGGGCTGTGCTCACATCAATAAAGATAGAGGAGTGTGACAGCTCTGCTAAAATCTTGATAGTGCATGATATATATATATATTTTAATGGGTTAAGCCGCATCTCAATCGGAGGGGTCATTAGCGGCATGAACAAGGTGTCCTAAGGGACACTGCAAGTGTCACGATTCTAAGGGGGGCCATGCTACCCTCTGTCACCAAACAGAGTGCCATCACGGACTCCACTTGCAAATCGGAGGAGGAAAAACTGAGGGGTACAGTGATGGCCAATGCTTAGCCCCTAAGGTAAAAAAAAAAAAAAAAAAAAACCTCAAAAGTAAAATAATATAACTTAGATAAAAATAGGCTAATAAATAAATATATGTCACTATATATATTATTAGCAAAGTGAAATAAAACTATGAATAGATTGTACAAAAATTATATCACAGATTCAGATATCACAGTTTGTAGTAGAGTTCAGCAGCTCTCAGGTACGCAGGGACTGGATGTTGTCTGGTCCAGATAAAACGTCAACCCACTGAGGGGGCCGATGCTGGACTCAGAGGTCCATGAGGTGTGGGTATTCCTCCACGAAATGGCGGATGGACAAATCATCCCCACACCTCCCACAAACAACATCGCAAGGTGTCTGTGGGTGAGATGGGTTTGGCCAGTGGCTACCCCTTTGACTACTATTTGGTCCCTCCTTGGAAGATGGGCCAACCAGGCACAAGTCCTGAAGGACACCACGTTGACTAGTGACCTCACCCTGCCATTGCTCGTGCCAGATGGAATAGGCTTTATGTTGCATGTTGGAGATTTGATCCTCAATGCATATCGGCAACATATCAATCGAGTTATCACCACTCTCCTTGCAAGAGCATCAGCACACTCGTTGCCATGAATACCCACATGACGTGGCACCCACATAGAAGGAATGGTTGAGCCCTAAGTTGAGGCTTGGTGTAGTGATACACGTAGGCTTTGTATTAGAGAATCACCAGAATATGAGTCCCTAATCGCCTCGATGGTACTTGGTGAGTCGCTACAGACCACATAATTCCCAACAACTGGCAGTGTCAAACAGCCACTGTCACTGCCCACAGTTCTACTGTGAACACGGATGCGATAGGTGGTAAGCGTCTAGTGACTTGGAAGTTGGAGCTCCATAGAGCAAGGCCAACACCATCAGGGGTCTTTGAGGCATCAGTAAACAGGGAGAGTGTGTCCAGCATATCGCTGGATGGCGTCATTGTAGCGGCATTTGAGGATGTGAGGGGTATTTCCCTTGACCCCAATCCTCAAGCAAAGGTCAACATGCATCCCAAATAAGGCCCAAGATGGGGTAGGGGGCACCTGAAGGAAGGCTGTAGGGATAGTGCGGAAGGCCCCAGTAGCCAGAGGAAGACCCTTGTTCAAAAAAACGCAGCCAGGGCTTTCTTGCTGACCCATAATCTATGTGTGATCGCACCACTGCATGGAAAATCCTTAGAAGGACATCCTGCTAGGCGCCCCCAACTATAGTTCGAAAGAGCCTTGACTGTACACCCTGCATTGTAGCATGGTGCAAGTACTCAATATGATGTGTCCACTGCAGCTTACAGTCAACTACGAGTCCGAGGAAAGGTGTGTGAGTGGAATAAGGTATTGTAACTTTTAACAATTACAAGTATTGTAAGTATTAAACAGTAACAAGTATTGTAACCCTTTCTGCAAAAATGTATGGAGGTAGTTTTTGAAGGTGAAAAACCTCGCATTTGTGCAGTTTGATGGATGGTATCAATAGCACGTTGCAAGGTGTCACACACATTCCTAAAATTATCACCTCGGAGGAGGATAGTTAAGTCGTCAACATATAGTAAGGGTCAAATATCCTCTGGAATTTTATCAGCGAGGCCATTTATAGTGATCGTAAACAGGGTGCAACTAAGTACTGAGCCCTGAGGGATGCCATTCTCCTGAAGATGGAGATCGGAGAAGACGTTTCCTAGGCACACCCTGAATTTTCAATCAGAGAGGAAGCTGCGGAGGAAGCCCAGCATTGGTCCACCTACTCCCCACGGCTGCAGCCTTTCTAAGATGTTGTGACGCCAAGTGGTGTCATAGGCTTTGGCTCGGTCAAAAAACACACCAATGGCGTGCTCCCTAACCAGAAAGGTGTTCTGGATATAACTCTTAAATGCTGAGAGTTGGTCAACTGCTGAGAAGCGTTTGCGAAAACCAGCCTGATACTGGCAGTTGCTCTCAAGAAACCACACCAGGTGGTAGTTAACCATAGCTTCCAGGATCTTGCTCGTATAGCAAGTAAGAGAGATGGGTCTGTAACTGCCACCTTCACAAGGGTCTTTCACCTCTTTATGCAGAGGGGTAATGACAGCCTCCTTCCAGATTGAAGGATAGTTACCCGAGGCATAAATATAATTACACAGCCTCAGGAGAGTGCACTGTGGCTCATTTGGGAGATTGATCAACATGTCATAATGGATCGTATATTTCCCAAGTGCAGTCTTACTTGTCTTCTTCTTTGCTCTCTCCAATTCACCCATTGTGAATGGTATGACAATTGAAGGATTGGACGAAGGAGTGAGCTGAGGGAGAGGTGCCATTTCAACCTCAGCCTTGTGTCGCCTAAACTCATCCGGGTACGCATTATCACTAGAAACTTGGGCATAATGAGAAGCCAACATGCTTGGGTTCCCAAGAAACATCACCTCCATGAGTGGTGATAGATGGAATAGTTGGAGGTGGGAGACCTTTCATTGCATGGACCTTTCGCCAAACATCTTTTGGAGGGGTACCATTCTTAATTTCTCTGGCGTATGAGGGAAAGGAGCTGATTTGGGCCTGACGCATAAGCTGGTACTCACATGCTTTGGCTCGCTTAAATATTGCATAAACTGACGTTTTGCTCTGTTGGCTTCCCTTAGTGGGGTTTGTTTTTGGAATGGCAGCTGATGCTGCAACAAGGATGGCAGAGGTGAAGTTTGTAACGTCTTCCTCAATGTTTCCACTTAGGGTGACATGCACCATCACCTCCTTATAGAGCGCACAGTCGGCATCCAGTGCATGATATTATATTTGTTTAATATAGGTACTAATCGAGATTGGGGTACCCCCAATAACCGCATCAATGTATCGAGAAGTGTACATTCAACTCCGTGAAAGGGTTGTGGGGCCGACTGGTGGTTGTGACAGGAACACTTACAACTGCATTAAACAACTTTGTCCTTGACTGATTTTACATGTCTATGTTAAAATTATTGATACCTACCTATTACTCAACAGATTTTTAAAAACTTCTTTTTTTTTAAACATAACTTTATTATTTAATAGAATATTACAGTTGGGTGTAAATTCATATAGTAGGACCAGCCTAATTTACAGGGTACCTACGTGTAATAAGGTTGCCCTTAGCCAGTTAACGTTTAGTGTACTCATAAATTAATCAATTAGTTAAGAGCGTAATGTTTACATAGATTTAGAGTAGGTGTAGGTGTTGATAAATAGGGCTAAAAAATATACAGTGTTAATAAATATTCCGACAGGGGTTTCACAATAGATGATCTTGTGGGAGCTTTCCCTTTAGTCTGCGGTTGTTAGGTTGGGGTGGTGGATAAGCTGACATGTTGGCTACAAGAGGCTAAAAAATACTGATACTAAAAAAAAGACACCTTAACAAACTTTTTCCGTTTCCTTATATATATATACTCGGCGCTTCGCGCCTCGCTGGGGGGCTTCGCCCCCCTGGACCCCCCGGATCTTTTCTCTTTTGTACTGCGTAGAAAACGAGGATAATTTGCTATGCAATTCTTATCGATATATATATATATATATATATATATATATATATATATATATATATATATCGAAATTTCGTCACGGACGTTACAAAAAAAATTGTTGGGGTCGGCCTAAGAATTGCATAGCAATTAATATATATATATATATGTGTGTGTGTGTGTGTGTTTGTAAATTTTTGCACAGATGGGCCAATACGATTATTATGAGTATGATCAATTCACCATAAATAGGTTGGTACCTATCTAATTGAATACCATTCATTAACCACTCCCTGGGCATTTTACCACAATACATTGCATTCCGAGAATATGTTTAAAATTACAAGTTACCTATGGCAAACAACATTGATGAAAATCGGGTCAAGACTGCATAGGTATCTACTTAACTCGTTGTTTATGACATCGTTGAGTGTGGAATAGGATAAATGTAATGCATTCCCACAACACAATCATATAAAGTAGGTACTTATATTATTATTATCAGAGCCGAATTAACATTGATGAATTGATCCATCACTCAATTTAACATGGACTAGTAAAATCAGTTGGGATCAAAATTGCTTAGATATTGAGGGTTCCTGTCTCTACCGAGTGTGTCTACCGCATAACGTATCGCAGAGTTGATCATGCGCTCTGCTGAATACTTTGATGTAGTTGTGGACATCCCAATCTCGTATAACCGAGGAAGGTAATAACTAATTGTTGGATATTATGCACTAATAATGTTTTATCGGTGCTGTATATACTACTCTTCATTTATTGATGTCAAATTTGGTGATGTGTGTACTGCCCCTTCAACCACAATCGCCACATGGTATCAGAGTGTGATTGAATTATTTTCTCTCCAAATGAGAGCTTCAAAACCAGATTGAAAACCATGGACTCAATCAATAGGAACCACTATAAACTATCACCCCATCCATCGGTAGGTCTGTCATTTTCATATTGTTCAGGAGATATTTGAAGTAAATTGGTGGAGCAAGGAACAGTTATTTTCACCTCCCAATATTTTCCGGCTCTACTATATTTTTCCTAAGCGTGAGACACATCTGATTTTCATTCAGTGCTCAATAGAACATTGGGTGAAGCTAGACAGACAAATTAATAGACTGCCGCCAACCGCACCTTTCTATCTCAACACATTGCCAAGATATAATTTGTTAGTTTTTTAAAGAGAAAATCACGCTTTTGACATAAAAACCTACATTTTTCTTCTTTAATTTAAATAAAGTTTTCCCAACTTTTGACCACATTTTCGGAATTAGCGTTAAATTTTCTTTAAGAAAAAACAGTTTTCATATTTATTTAACACCATCCAGACAAAATTGGCAGATTCCTACTCAAATTTAAAACAACAATGAAACGAAATATAGTGGAAGGTTGGGATCCTTGGGACCAGTAGGTAGTCAGTTATGTTATGACGTATCAAAATTTTGACAACCCCTTCATGAAACTACTTATTTCACCTACCTCTTCGATTTTTTTATAAACATTTAAAAAACAGTTTTACTACCTACCTGAAATTCCAAAAAGAAAAAAAAAAAAAAAAATTCCCAAACATCCTTAAGCGCGGGAATGTGGGTGGGAGGTTTGGGACATAGGAGTGAGCAGGTTTAGGACAACGTTGATAAAAAGTACAAAAATCGAGCAAACAAAGAATAAAACTGTTTTTAACCGTAATAAACTATGACAATGCTAAATGGCGGCTTACAGGAGGACCATACGATGATTCTATAGCCGATTTCAATCAATTTATTTAATTGGGGTATACGTACTACCCAAATTCTTGACTTCGTGTAGGTATTATATTTCTTCAGAATGGGCCCTCTGGACCTTGGATCATTGATAATATGTGATGATTAATTTTCGCAATTTTCCACGTTTTCTGTGATTTACCAAATTATTACGTTTGAATAGTCAGACTCACTCTTGGTCACTTACCTAGATTATCTACGGAAAAAAATTTAAATAAATAAATAATGACCATAAAAGTAAATAAAATAATATAATTATTACTCCCGATCCTCTCAATGCACGTCTTTTACACAAAAATCTCTTTTTTTTAACGAAAAAAAAAAAATTAAAATATTCCCACTTTGACAGGTACCAAAAGTTTCTGGTCAGCAAACGCTCAAAAAAACTTATGATTTTTTTTTTTTTTTTTTCACAATATTGATGATGCTAGTAGATGATACTTGTTTTTTGTACACTTGTATATTTCTGAAAACTGTTGTATGTACTTCAAACTAATTCTTTCTTACGGAGTCTTTTGTCCCTCGCAGAAAACAAAATTTTTCATCTTGTTTCAGGGTCTTACATGTGGGGAATGATATATATATAGATATATATATATTTTTTTCTTCGGATTGTTGGTTCTTGAGGATTGGTCTATAGCTAGAGAAACTCAACTAGGCCGACGTTTCGATTCATTTATAAATCTTCTTCAGGGCTATAATATTGAGAAAAGAACTAGGTATGTACCTTAGTTGGCTACATTTGACATCACATAGATTTGTGAAATACAAGTGGAAGGTACTTCATGGAATGAATTATTTAAATCCGAAAATTTAATTCTGAGTGGTCAAGAACCTTAGTCATTATATATATATATATATACTGAGTGCTGGTTATGTCTAGGTAGAGTATATAATTGGAGGTTGAGTTTTGACCAAAACTAGACTTGAGTGGTTTTTTAAAATTATGTTTTAATCATAATTATTATCCACAACGTTTCTACCCAGGGGCTGGGTCCTAATCATGTGGTACAATTGCTTGAATGTGGTGGAGGGTCTTTCACCAAGTGAAAGAATATATATTAGTTTTGAATGTGAAACATTTAACAACTTTAACAAACATAGGTATGGCTTGGGCCAGAACCAGAACAGTTCTGGCCCAAGCCATACCTATGTAACCTATGTTTGTTAAAGTTGTTGAATGTTTCACATTCAAAACTAATATATATTCTTTCACTTGGTGAAAGACCCTCCACCACATTCAAGCAATTGTACCACATGATTAGGACCCAGCCCCTGGGTAGAAACGTTGTGGATAATAATTATGATTAAAACATAATTTTAAAAAACCACTCAAGTCCAGTTTTGGTCAAAACTCAACCTCCAATTATATATATATATATATATATATATATATATATATAAATATATATATATAATGTTTTAATTAAGACTCTTTTTTTCATAATTGAATTGTTTTTAAACGGTAAAATATATGAGATTTGTAAGGAGCAGTAGTATTTTTTTTTTTTTCGTAATCAACACAGACAGCGGTGGGAGGTTTGGGACAGTGTCCCAAGTATCCAAACCACCATGTGTCCCAAACATCCCACACCAACGAGAAAAATTCCAAGTTCAATTGCACCATAAAATGAAAAGTTCGAAGTAAAATCGTTATAGGATGTCCTCTGATGCTGAGGGAAATAACTGGATTAAACAAACAATCGTCACTCGACCCTCACGGGCTTCATTCAAAATATGTTAATCCACAGGCAAAGGCATAAAAAATTGAAAATGGCGAGACATGATAGGGTCACAAAACACGATGAAGGTTTCTTTTTTATCAACAGTTATTAAATAACCAACATTCCAGATCCTAAACTACTTCTCCTCCCATATTCTTTCACTGTCCCCAAGGTTGCCGAATTTCCCCTAATACGATAATTTACGAAAATTCATTCACACCAACTAAGAAGTACTGGAGCTTTTTTTTCAAGTTTATTAGACCATCCCTCTCATTCGATTTTCTGTGAATCTAACCATGGCTTACAATATCTCACAAACTTTTTAACCAATACCTTTCACAAGAACTACCTACAGACATCATGATTAAGCTCTGAATTGAAGCAACTTAGATCTGATATTCTTCCTCTGTTGATACATTTAAGAGAGTCCTCCATCTGCTTTTTGCTCATTTTAGACACATTTCCAAACGGTAAAATACATAATTCTGGTAGGAATCAAAATATACATTTTATTTACAAAAACTTTGTACCAAATTACAGTTCATAGAATACTCAAGGTCCTTCATTACTGTTCTCTTCTGTGGACAGTTTGGATTTTTTCTCGCTGGGCTCATCGTCTGACTGCTCGGCGGTCTCTAAATCCAGTTTGTGTAATGAATAACGTGCCATGAAGGTCTCAGCTTGGGATGATTTCAACGTTCTATTAGCAGTTGAATAGAGGTCTGGAACCTTGTTCGGATCGCCTTCCTTCTGCTCGAAGATCACAAAGTCCATCCAAACATCGGCGTTGTCTTCCCCAAACTGGTTGATCATGTATCGGTAACATTTTCGAACTTTGTGGATATCAGTGATTGCCGAATAGCTTTCCAACTCTATCATCTTTTTGTGAAATTGAATAGAGAAAGGTGGTAATTCGGCATACTCATAATACATTTTTCTTCCAGCTTTCAACCCCTTGGAGAGCACTAACCACTCGAGATACATAGTTTTAATAACCAATGACACATTCCCTCCGGCTCGAATACCTTTTTTCATCAAATCCTCCACTTTAGCTGGGTCTGTCAGCTGAGCGTAATTTATCAGGAATTTCCATAGAGGCAATGGACACGATTTATTGGCTTTCACCTGAGAAACTGCTGAGTTGAAGGACTTCATAAGGACATCCCACGGTGTCTTCATGAGCGTCAGGCATTTAAAATACTCTGACCACAACTCAATCGAGCTTGGGTACCGTTTTGCTCCACTTTTTAAAACATCTCGCCTCTTTTCATTGTTGTTATGGCCATCTAACATAGAAGCCCATTTTAAATAATATCCTTCTTTCAACTTCTCAGCAGAATGGGCTTCCAAAAACGCAACCATCAAACAGTTAGTTTTGAAGTTCTTTAGATACGTTTGGTCTTCATTGAGTTCCAACATAGCATCAACGTAATATGACCACATTTCAGTGGTATTCAAAACCTTTACCGCCTCTTGATACACAGTTATACATTCTCTTACAGCATCCTTTGCTGAAGTTTCCTCACCAGGGGTTTCGAGTTTACACCGAGCCATAATATCCCACCGAAGCTCCTTGTCTTTGAATTTTTCATTGATATCATTCAAAATTCGTTCACTCAATTTTTTGGCAAAAGGATATTTTTTCGAGATCACGTAAAGATCAGACATGAGTTCAATGCTGCGAATATGCATCTGTGATGATTCATACATGAGTTCGGCAAGCTGTCCGTTCAGAACGGGGTCGTCCGCAGGGATCTCTTCTTTCTTGGGGTACTTTTTTCTAAGGGTTTTGGCGTTAACTAGCTCCATGGTAAACGCTTCTCTATACAACAATTCAGACTCTTTGTGCAAACGTATGCCGTTCAGAAAAAACATCCTAGCTCGATCCATACTTCCCAATATATTGTATTCAGTTTGAGCTGCTGTGACGAATAATTGAGGTTTATCTTGGTGTAGCAGAAGCATTTTTTCCAAGCTCATACTCATAGCCGGAAAAAGATGCAGTTGCACGCAAAAATCTATGTAAGACAACCACACTTTCACGTCACTTCCAAACCTTCTCAGCGCATCTGTGAACAGCTTTTGAATGTGTTGGGATACAGAATGAGCAACATTATTTCGCTTGGGAGCAAAGCTTTTATCGATCAGAATTTTGTTTTTAATCACTACGAGAAGGTCCCATTCATATCGAATGTAATTCAACAAATCTTCTTTGAATTTAGTACCTCTTTGAAGTTTATATTCGTATTCTTTCCTTTTCTTAATAATACGACGTACCTCATCTTTGTTGAAGAGTTGGATTTTTTCCATTGTCTCCAGCTCTGGCAACATGTACTCTAAATTGATTTGAACGTACTCTGCCATGGTTCTTTCGTATGTAAAATATTGTTACGGATCCAAATATTTGTCTCATTTACCAAGTAATCCTACGACGTTCATTATCAAGAGGGTTACAGATTGATGGGTCATCCACGTGAAGCACTACGGAGGAACTACTGCATGAATTCAAATGCAAACATTCCTGCACAACGTTAGGAGTAGGATTGTTGAATGAAGAATAAAAGTAACGTGTGCGAACGATGGTGTAAAGTCAACAGAATACAATTTCTATCTAGATATTATGCTTTTGCCACAGAGGAACACACAACACAGATCAAGATCAAGCACACACAGAAACAGATAGGAAAACAGAAAACTAAATGTGACTGTCTTCTTCTATTTAGAGGTGATTTGCAACATACGTGGATCCAGTATGTTGCTAGGAGGTTCCATATAAAACGAACCAGCTCAACAAAGAATATGGATAGAATCTCTAGGATGATAGATGCGAACCATGCGGCAGCAAACCAAAACACTCATAATCAGTCTCCCTTCAGAACTAGGTACCTATCTGGAGTTTGTTTCTCTTCATTTTGGTAGGTATCCAGAGTGTTGGTCAGTTGAGGATACTGGTTAAACCTGAGGTTAAACTCCTTCCCTTTCCTACATCTTTACTAACTCGTCTGATTTGGATTGGCTAACTGACGTTCGTGCCTGACACTGTTCATGCATGTAATTAGTCGTTGTTCTGAGAATGATCTAGTGGAGGGATAATATTTGCATTCGTATTTATGGTGAAATTCACCTTTGATTATATGTAAGGTAATACAAAAATATTAGAAATCTAGGATTGTCAGTGCATTGGCAGCACTGGTATATAAATCAAAAAACGCTGCAAATTATTACACAAAGGTTTATTATTTCTGTATCATACAGACCTTCTACGTAGAAAACTGACCGTAATTATTTAGCTTCACTTAGGGCCACTTTCACCAACAACTTATAAATCCGAGATTGGCCAAACTCGATTAAATATAATCTCGAGGATCAAACCTTGGCGTCTTTCACCAACCCAAAATTCGTTTAAACCAAGATTGGAATAATCGAGTTTCCCTAACGGAGATTCCGGAAACTGTCCAATGAAAAATTGGACAATTTGAAACGACAGTTAGAAAACCCGCCATGTGTCCGGCATATCAAGACAATAAAGCAGTGAATCACAACCACGACCCGTTTTTACCCGCGCCGTTTTTATCTAGTTACCTAGTTACTATCCACTCGCAACTTTTCGTTGACTTCCAACAAAGAAAGTGTGACACATCATTTGACGGAAGCAGGACGGTTGATCACCTTATTTAAATGTACATAAGTTATTTTATGTGGTATAGGTAGGTAGGTACATACTGTACAAGGGATAGCAATTCAACATCGTATTATAACGTGCAATCATCATCGATTATACTTTATTTTCCTACCATCCTACATCAATTTCGTATTATAATTCATCGATTTGATGGTATAAAAGCCTTTTTCCAACTTATACCTGTTCGAAGGGAACTCCAGGTGAGTGTCGATAAGCTCGAGGACTTTCAAAACAGTCGGTTTTGGGAGCCGGAATCTCCGCCGAAATTCGACGTCGTCCAACCCGCCGTCGGATCGTCCTTGGGCGTCTTTGCAGGACATCGTTCTCATCCGAGGAATCAAATTAATCCGAGCGATAAATCGCGTGAATTCATCATCAAAAACTTGAATGACAATAAACTATATATAAACTATAATAATAAACTGTGAACCAAACTGTAGAGATATGAGGAATCAGCTGTTGGTGCGCGGCCATTTTGCTCGATATCATTTTTATCACTAATCTGAGATTGGCAAGAGTTAACTGGCCGAGATTGGGAGATTAACCTCAAGCCACCTCGTTAGGAGTTTAAACTCGTAAAGTGGTTTGGTGAAAGACGATTAGCTGGAATCTCGATTATTTGTTAATCTTTTCTAACTTAAACTCGTTTATGTTGTTGGTGAAAGTGAGGCTTATAGTGTTATAGTATATTTACTAGGTATCGAAACTCGGGGCTTCCAATATTTGGTTCACTCGTTCACTGCATCACAGCTCCAGGACCCCATAATTTTAAGCTTTATAGTAAAGTTGAGGAAAAAATAAATAAATAAATAGTTCACTGGTTCACTGCATCACAGCTCCAGGACCCCATAATTTTAAGCTTTATAGTAAAGTTGAGGAAAAAAAAAAAAATAATAATAATAAATGGGGCCGTCTAGGGACACCCGAAAGAAGCGAAGCTTTATATCATAAAGCGTAGAATAGAATTATGAGTATTTTCATACTCGTAAACAATCTCTTCTAATTGGAATTAATTTCATCACACTCTCTCTCTCTCTCTCTCTCTTGCCTTCCCTCCCCTCCCTTCCCACTCCCCTCCCCTCCATTCCCTCTCACTCCCTCCGCCTCCCCCACACTCCCTCGCCCTCCCTTCCCTCTCACTCCATCTCCCCTCCCCTCCCTCCCCTCTCTTCCCTACGCCTCCCACATACTCCCTCGCCCTCCCTTCCCTCTCACTCCCTCCGCCTCGCCATCCCTCTCATTCTCTCCCGCCCACCCTCTCCCACCCACAAGGCGTGCGCGCGTTCGTCAGTCTAACACTGACACTTTTTCACACTTTTTCGCTCGTTTTTGGCCCATAGCATCTATGCAAGTAAAGCGATCGGGATGGTTAAACGTTGGGACCAACTAGACCCCAAATGGAGTCTATGTGCGAAAGAACGGGGTTTCTAAGTCAATTCTTAGGCCTTTTAAGGCCCGAACGGCGGACGGACATTTCAAATTTGGATTCTACGCACCTTGAAACGTAAAGTGACAAAGTTTGAGGGGGGGGGGGGGGTTAAAAAAATTTTTGCTACACAATCACATAGGCTTATTATTGAAAATAATAAACCAAAAAGTTGCCATCTAGATCAAGGCAGATGACTCAAACTTCTCAAACCTAGAGAGTTGCACATCATACGATTCTAAAGTTGTTCCAAGTGAAACTTTTTAGAGTGGATCATGAAACCAGAAAGGCAAAGGGGCCTGTGAGGCACTCTTCCAGATGGCGCATCTTTTGATGAACTTTTATTTTTGTAAAGACTTTTGTTTCCTGTTTTTGTTTATGTATCACACATGGTAATTGTTATTTGTGTATCGATACATACTCGAAATATCGATATCATATTGTCAAATACACACAAACAAGTTATGTAACTCATAAAGTGCAAAACCCCTGTTCCAAGTGGCTGGGCTGGAGTTCAGAAACTTGATTTCTCTCTTGGTTTAATTTATTCATGTCTAGGTATTAATTCTTAAATTCAAAAATTTTAATAACCCATCCTTACAATTCAAGTTCCAAAACCAAGCCTGTAACAAAGCTACTGATTCGGTAGCTTGAACCACAGAATTGTGTATGTCAATTTTTTAGTGGTGGGAATATTACAATCTGTAGAAGTGTAATATGTAGCTACCTACCACAATAAAAATTAGACAGGCTAGAAGAATGATCAAAATGACTTTTATGAGGTAGAAAATAAATTTCTGTGCTCTTCTCTTTGGTGTTATAGTTTTTAAAGCATGGCAACAAAATATAAAATGTTGGGGTGTTTAATGATGATAGAAGGAGGCAAATCGTTGAAAAATTTCGTTTATTTGATGATTTTGATGATATCCTACTAAAAATTGTATTTCCAATAAGGAAAGTAAAAACCTAATTGCTTATTATGTGAACTTCTGAAAACTTCTAATAACAAATTGTTCCCCGCTTGGGAAAAGGAACTCATCGTTGTGTTGCAAAGTAGGGAGGACCAATAAATTTTTCTTCCGTACCGACTTTTTTCTATGGTCCTTTTTTTAGAGGTCCATGTGGATTTCCATAGATACGTAACATGGAATTGGATAAGTTCTCTTCTTCCATGGATTAACCAATCATCCTGGAAGGTTATAACTTGGATTCACGTCAATGCGTTGGTTAATCAAATTTTGCAAGTTCATGTCCATTCTCCTCACTTAGTTTACTTATATACTTGGACGTTTTCTTCAGATTAAATTAAAATTCTGATATGGCCGGACCTTCTAAAGACGTGAATAGTTATTTGGCGGAAAAGCTAAACTCTGCTCCTCAAGAACTACAGCAGGAATGGGCTGCCCTCGAAGAATATCACACCAAAAAGTAAAACAATAATTTATTTCTTATAGCCTTTCTTTGCAGACTTACGTACTGATATAAATACTAGACGTTCTACGTCCACGCAGTACTTCGTGCGATGATAATTATCAGCGCACAGTTAATCTACCTGTTTTACTTGACAAAACCCATGCACTCGTCACAGGTCCTCTCCCCCGCTGTTAGACGCGAACAACAGCGTTAACCGAGTGTTGGTGGACAGTTAACGTCAACAATAAACTAATCGTTTATATTATCTGCCTAAAACTTGACGTTCATGTCTCATCGTCTCATACCAAGCTAACTCACTCATTCCTGGTGTTGCCAAGCCCAATGTTATTGCGGTGAAGCCTCATTTTTCCAACTTGCTGTCTTCCTAGATAGGTGGTTTCACATAGAGAGCGATCTACTAGCAATATAGGCTAACTAACTTGCCAGAAAGAGGTCTGCCTGAAGGTGACACACTCAGCAATGATTGCCTGGTATTGGCGTTTGGGCAAAAAATTCTTCAGGCCACAGTACAAATGTTATTTTGATCAAACATTTGTCTATCGTAAATCACAGAATTTAAGGAACTCGGGCCAGACCTTTGCAGGCCTATTGATACTGCCAAGAGGTCCTCAGTTCATGTCTGGCCCACGCCTTCCTGTCGATCACACATCTCCATTTGGCCTAATGTCAGCAGTTTAGTCTTTTGTTTAACTGATAGGTGTGTGTGGGTTTTTTTGGTAAAATTTGTCGTTTCGCTCCTAATACAATCTATTTTGGGAAAGCACTACATGTGGAAAACTTTCTCAGAATCTCGGCTTTTCATCGGTATAATCAATTTTACTTTTACTTTGCTAATTTAATCTTGAAAAACAGGATTTTCAATGAAATCGAGGGTTTTCCTGAAAAATGACCCTCTGAATTGAAAGTAAATTGATGAACGGAATGAAAAACAATTCAGAAGCAAAATAAGAGCCAGTCTTCTGACTAAAGAGAAAAGAGGAAGGGAAGGGAAGAAACGGAGAAAGAGGGAAAATAGATTTATTGCTCGACTAGGAAGTGGTGCTGAATTGCACCCCTGAATGCACCAAGGATGGGAGCACAGCGAATCACCATAGGAAGGGAGTTCCATAACCTTGCTCCAGCAACCGAGATGGAATTACTCATAGACATGCTAGTGTGGCGGGAAATAGCCAAGTTATTTTTGCTCTGCTAGAATCCCCAGAGGGAACCAAACCTCCCTAGGTAGCATGATATATACAGAGATACTGAATATTAAGGTGTTATGAGGTCCATTCAAAATAATTTATCGGCAAAGGGAGATGTGTGCCCATGTGATTTAATGTGGGGAACATCGGATTCAAGAATTGAATAGCGTTCTCAGGCGTTTGAGAGACCAGAAGTCAAGTTACCAAATACAAAGAATAGAACAATAAGTAATGTGTGAAAGTATGAGGGAACTATACCTGGAACTTTTTAGCTTTCAGGATGTCCTCTGGAGGTTGCTGGCTTATTGCCGCAGCCCATTGAAGGGGTAACTACTCCATATTCCATCACCTCCTTGTCACATGGTCATTGTAGCAGAGCGTGATTAAATAAGTCCCCCCTTACACCTCCTCTCTTCCCCTCATATATTGACTCCACCTCGCACCGCCCCATAGGTGTTTAATAAATTTAAATTCTTATCACTTAACTCTTCACCCCTGCCCTGTCTATTGTGAGAATTTGGCTCCATTCGTTCCCCTCTGCTTTTTGAAAGTACTGGTAGTATGGTATGGGTAGAGTTCCTCCTTCCTGTTTCTTGTAACTGCCGCCCCTGAGGTTATACCTGGAGCAATTAGCTTTCAGGATATCATCTGGGTATTATGCGCTTATCGCCTCAGCCCATTGAAGGGGGCAACTGCTCCGTATTCCATCTTCTCCTTGTCACTAATTTTAAAACATTGTGCAATGTTTTAATTATAAGGCTTTAATCAACTATTTTGTACAATGTTTAACTATGTTTAGGCAACTGTCCTCCAATTTATTGTAGTCCTCCCCAAATTATTGAATTAATTTCATATTTATATAGAATTTTATTTATATTGGATGGTAGGGACTTCTTATGGACTACTTACTATTCTAATTTTCAGGCTATGGCATCAATTGACCATCAAATTGTCAACTTTTGTGAAACATGAACAACTTCAGAAAGGAACTGAGTTGATTGAGTTGTACCAAAACTTTATCCAAGGATTCGAAAACAAGTTAGTATGGTTCCTGCATTATTTATCATAATACGTGCGTATGTGTGGTCGGCGAGTCCACAAAATTATGTCTGAACGTCATGAAAATTACAATTAATCGTGAATTTCATGAAATTGGTAGACAATTATTATTAATGTAGTGACTTTACTTTTCGTGCAGGATTAACCCTCTTGCCTTAGTAGAAATTGTGGCAATCATCCTTCCTCAATATAAGCAGCCAAAGGAGGCGCTGACGTTTTTGGAAAATATAGAATCCAGAGTTAAAGCCAACACTGAAGCTGTTGCTCTCGTTAAAGTTTTACAGGGAAATATTTTGTTGCAAGATCTCAAAGACCAGGAAGCAACCAAGGCAAGTATTGAATTATTCCTTTTCTTATCCTTACTTTTCCAACACCCAAAATATTAAAGGAAGTGTAAGTACCTAGTTGTCCTACACAATTATTCTGGAACCCCCCATAAACATGGATCCCGATCTGAAAATTGGCATACTTTTCGGTTTATTATAACTTTTAACCCCTCCTCAAAATTTGTTGGTTTACGTTTCAAGAGGCGTAGAATCCAAAAATTGAACAGAGAAAAATCCGTCCACCTGCCGTTCTGAGCTATCCTCTACTACTGGACCAAAGGTTTATAAAATTAGAGGTATAAATCAAATTTAGGGTATAGTTGATCCTAGAAGCTCGGCATCAATTTTTATCAACCATAAAGAGTGTGGTGTGCTATGCTGGAGAACCAACAGCATAGACCAAAACTTCAGAATTAGTCGTTTTCTTCAAGTTCTACCTCCTTTCTTCCTCCATGCCTAGCGGCCTGCATGGGGGTAACATGGATAACATTCAAAGGTTAAAATATTCAAAATCGAGATTTCAAAAACTTTCAAGGTTTTTAACAGTAAGAATTTCTTGGGTGTCATTGATAGTTATTATCCCAAAGAATAGATTGAAACCACCTGGAACGATGTATGTTAATCCATTTGCTGTCCCTTAGGTCTTCAAGAAAATGACCTCTGACTCTAAGGGCAAGAACTTAGAGAAATCATGCGCTGGTAGTGAAATCTTTGAATTAGCGAGTCAATCCCTAAATTTGATTAATGACCACTAGAAAGTCTATGTGATAGTAAAATTGCAACAAATAAAATTAGCCTAGTAAAATCAGATGAGTATCAGCTGATATAATTCAAATTAATAAAATTCAGAATTCGCAAAATCGAGTTTAATGTAATTATTGTCCCTACGGATGGACTTGTAAAGGATAGGTTTTTAAATGTTATCATAAATTTTCAGTTGGTAGGTACCTACTTGAATGATGTTATACTTAGATCAGGGGGACAAGTAAAGTGAATATGTATTGATTGATTTCATTAATTTTTCCTCTGTAGGTGCCTGTAGGTATATTGATGACAAAGTCAGCCTTTTGCTCGACCACCACGAATTTGCCTTACGCAAATCGTTTATAAAGGTGTGAGATTTGAAATAGAGCTCCTTTGGGACATCTAGAATACAAATACAAAGAGGGGCTCTGATCAGCTGTGGAACCTTTAAGGCTGATTTCTTACCTTAGTTGCAGTGCTAGAATTTTGATGCAGCGCCTTTGGGACACCTCGAAAACAATCATGAAGTACGGAAGCGTGTTGATCAGCTGAGGGGCCTCCGAGACTGATTTCTTTCGTTTTTGACGTACCGTTTTTAGTCCTCGACATTTATTAAAAAGCGTAAAATTGTGAGGTCCTCGAGCTGTAAAGGTTTGAACCCGTTTGGGAGGCACAAAGCTCCAAGTTTTGGTAAATACTATACACGGGGTTTAATAATTTATTGTAAGCGTAGAAGTAGAAGGGCTATCTAATACAGAAATAATAAACCATTTGTTTAATAATTTGTAGCATTTTTTACAATATAATTCTATTGTTTTATCTACCCTTTTTTGGAGTGAGGGTATTTTTGAGTATGCGTCTCTAGGGTTTTACTGAAACCTACTAAAAATGTAGGTCCCCTTTAATATCTCGAAGAAGAAGAGTGCTGCATTACTTAATAATGTGTTTATTTTTCTTAGGTGATAATCGACGATGTTGAGAAAATCCTGGACAATCTTGATGGAATCACGTCGGTACACGGCCGTTATTACTTGTTGGCCAGCAAATACTTCAGGCAGAAAGGTCATCATGCCGATTACTACAGAACTGCTCTGAGGTAGTTCTCATTTGACTGAAACTCACCAGTAGTCACTGCATGCATTTTTTTTCTCAATGTCTTAATTTATGAACACATCACTAAATTATTAAAAAAATAAGACTTTTCGTCTTTCTGTTCTGTCATCGGCCTGGTGACACAGTTTGAATGGCAATATAGCATACTTTGACAAGAATGGTTTATCCGAGCAAATGCTGTTTGATAGTGCATTTCTCCGGTTGGTAGTCACCAAATTACCTGAAGGTATGTGGGTCTAGCATACCCTCTCAAATAGGCTTGTTTTTTTAGTGCGTTAATCAATTCGTCACAACAATATTGTTTCATGCATAGTGCTCCATGAGTTTTCGTAGTTTTTAATTAATTAAGAAAGTTAAATTCCCTTGGAAGTGACGTTAGGCGTGCCTGAAAGTGAAACTTGTCACAATTTGATTGAAAATCTATATCAATTCTCACATTGCGTTTCCTTATTGTTCGTCTCTTGCGTTTGGGTTTTGCTGATTCTATGATCCAGACACAGCTAGCAAAAGGCACATCTAAGCTGTTTCACAAGAGACCAAGCAATTCAATTTGAATATTTTATATTGTAACAGAATTCGAATCGATATCCCTGATTAACCCAATCAAATCGTGTGCTGGCCAGAGCCTTAATGTAAAGTTTTATTTCCTACTTTATTTGGCATTAATTCGCACATCAGCTATAAATAGAAATCAAATTGTAGCAATGATCATTTATATTAATAGTTTAGTGTTATGGTCAGGAGGGAGCAGTCATTTCCTCCAACATTTTAGCGATCAAGATTTCACATTCAGCTGCTATCTTGGACACAGCAGAACGATAAGTGTCCTCCTTGGCTGCAAGTCAGGCAATATGACCTATCTCATTACTAATTTTATAAGATAAATTTCGCACAAATATTAGCAAGTATCAATATCCTACTTTGATATGGATTTTTTATTGCCAACATACCTCCATTTGGCTCACTGTGGTACCATGGAATTAATGTAAATGGAATTTAATTGTTGAGGTACAGTAGGCTCTCTCTTACCCTGCCACCTCGGGACCAGCGCCTTTCCGATTAATCCGATGTTGAGGCATTTTCGTAAAGAAAATTAATTACAGGTCTAACTAGTTCATAGGTTGTGTATAGCAGAGTTGGATCTATTCGTAATCTTAATTACTATTATAATCACTAAACCTGGAGATATGATTTCGATTACACTTATGATTACACTTACAAATCACAGTTTTTCTGTAATATGTTCGTAATGATAACTTTTTTGCGATTATGACTGTAATCACAAGTTTTTTTAAAGTGATTTTGACCGTAACAACCGATGTTCCCTTTAAATAAGCCCATTACAGCAGATTTTTCCCTGTAATTACACTCATAATCATAATTTTTCTTGTGATTACAGCTGCAATTTTAGTTTTTTCTGTGATTGCTGCCCTAATCTTAGTTTTTCCTGAGAATACAACTGTAATCACATAGCAATAAATTGCAATCACAGGAAAAACTAAGATTACAGCAGTAATCACAGAAAAATTAAGATTATGGCTGTTTTCACAGGAGAAATTATAATCTTGATTGTAATAACAGGGAAAAATCTGCGGTAATGGGCATCGGTTGTTACAGTAAAAATCACATAAAAAACTTGTGATTACAGTCGTAATCGCAAAAATCGTGATTACGGATATATTTACATAAAAAATATGATTACGAATGTAATCATAGGTATAATTGTAATCATAACCCCAGGTTCTGTGATTACAATTGTAATTTATTGTAATCACAACTGTAAAACCCTATGGTTGTAATTGTAACTGTAGTTATGATTATTAGGCCCAACTCTGGTGGATAGTAATAGAGTACATGGAGCATACAGTTCGTAAATAAGTATTTATTTGTTTATATATATCTAGTATAATATTGTAAAATTTACTGACAAAGTAAGGCAAAAACAAGTCTTACTACAATCGGGAAATATGTTTTTCTTCGCTTCATGGTCCAAGAAGTTTTCCCGCACATGTACACCACAATGTGGGGGAATCGGAGAAAGTTAATCAAAGTTAGTAGAAAGTGAACAATCGGTGGATGATTTTAGTTATTTCATTTTTAATTGATTTTTTTCCCTCTCTCATTACGCACCTTCGGGAAGGCCGTGCAGCACTGAGATACGCAAAACAGGGAAAGAGAGATGTTGTTTTCTCGTCTTTAGCTTCCGGGAAGTCATGGGGAGTGAAATTGTGAGGTCAGGGGGAAGATAAAGAAAATGGGTGGCCGGAGAGAGAGTACTTTACAACAGATGAGTCTCTCAACCATTTTGAGAAGTGCAAACCAAGATCGCAGGTCCCAGTTAGGGGTCACCAAAACATTGAAAATTATGGATTTGAGTTATTAAGTACGAGTAGTAATGGGTAGAAATTTTTTGCGTTCCAGATATTTGGGTTGCATTGAGGTTTCCGACCTTAGCGTCAATGAGCAAGTTCAGCACGCCTTTTTCCTTGGACTGGCTGCACTTTTGGGCGAAGGTGTCTACAACCTTGGTGAACTGGTGAGTATTTACTCAGTAAAATGCACCCTTATGAATGAAATCATATTCAACCATAAGGCATGATAATTTATTATGATTGTGTTAAAGATTGGTTAAGTTCAATGATTGCTGCAGACAGAAAATTTTCTATACATTCAATTTCTATACATAAGTGATTTATGTACGAGTTATTAATCTGGAGTATTCATCTTGCAGCTTGCGCATCCGGTTCTCGACAGTTTGAAAGGCACAACCAACTCCTGGCTCATTGAGTTACTTTACGCTTTCAATACGGGAGATATAGCCAAGTTTGAAGCTATGAAACCCAAATGGAACGCGGTTCCTGATCTTGGAGCTCACGAAATCAAGCTGAGGCAGAAAATTTCACTTCTCTGTCTAATGGAGGTAGTTTTCCGTTTATACTTTTTTTCTACGACATGAATTTTTCGTCACAAAACAACTTCTCAAGAGTTGTATCTTAGATTACATATCCGAGTTTTCTTCCAATATTCGGAACTCAACTTACAGATTGTCCATTTTCATTGAATTCTTATCAGTTTAGCATAAGAAAGAGTAGGTGAAGTCAAAGTAGGGGCGATTTGAATATTAGTATGTTGGGTGCAATGATGAAATTGATTAAATCCATAATTACTTAGCTATCTTAATTATAACAATGCAGTTTAATTTACGTCAAAATTCATGAAATATATCTGGTTACTTATGTGTACTACAAAATGTAACAGTCGATGGTGATCCAATTTTGTTATTCCCCAGATGACTTTCAACCGAGCTTCCAACAAACGAGAGCTAAAATTTTCTGAAATATCCGAAGCTACGAGACTTCCCTTGGATGAAGTTGAATTGCTTGTGATGAAAGCTTTAGCTCAAGGACTAGTCAAGGGAGCTATAGACCAAGTTGATGGGAGTGTTCACATGACTTGGGTTCAACCTCGAGTTCTCGATAAGCAACAGGTATAAAGCCAGTCAATTAAAGTTGACATACAAAAATGAAAAACTCGACGCTTTGCGCCTTGGCAGGCGCCCCGTGCACCTTTGACTAAAATTAAAACATGGAACATTCTTTAGATTAAAATTGAAAAGAAATCAAGTGGGGGTTTGCGAATGAATACATTATTTAATTTCACCTTTCAGGGTGAACAGGATAGAATTTAGCTCACTCAGCTGATTAGGCTGGAGCCCCTCATTCTCGTAATGTTTCAGAGAGCTTCCTATTCAATTTCAACTTTTTAGGGTGATTAAAAGCTGATCAGGATGGAGTCAGTAATTTCATTTGCATCTAGTTATTCCTAAGAGGCTCCCTACTAAATTCCAACTTTCTAGGGTGAGCAGTAGACACGTTAGCTCGCTCAGCTGGGTAGAATGAATCCCATTTCATTCTTCTCTAGATATACCAGAGGTTCCCTATCAAATTTCAACTTTCTTGGGTAAACAGGGCAGCATTCGGTTGCACGTGAAAAGTATTGAAAAATACTCGCTTGTTCGTGGGAACAGATCGTTATTAGTAACTAGCAACTAATGCTACTACCTGGTAATCATGGGGTCCAACTCCTGCGTATCAAGCGTTAGTTCCTTGATACCATAACGTTTTCACGTTGTTACATCATGGCTAAAACATGTTCCATGTTAATTAACAAAAAAAGAAAGAAAAAAATGTACATATCCAAATATATCTTATATACATCTCAAATGAACGTTCCATATATACATATAAATTAGTAGAGAGGATAATATGAGATTATTAGTAAATAATCTACAGTCCGATTTTATTTTGCGAAACGCCATTTTGCGAGTCGACTTCTCAGTCAAGTGGGTTCTACAGGGTGTTCGAATTCTTGGAGAAATTCCTAAAATTGATTTTCGGAATGCTGTACCACTGTAATCACATTTTTTTTCCAAATGACTACAACTGTAATCGCCATTTTCTCAATGATTGTGACTGTAATTCGACTCAATTATGGCGTTAGATTTCTTCTGAATGACAATTCTGCTGGCCGGTAGCCAAGGCCTACCTTCAAAGTGTGGAGAAACGCTTTTCTCAGTTTTTGGCTTTTGATACCATATAGGCAAGAAATGCAGCTGTCGCTGCCCAGTGGTACCCCAAATTCAAAAATAGGTGGTTTCCTTGCATTGAAAAACAAACGCAAGAAGTCGAATAGTCGCATATTTAGTCAACGAATCGGGCAAAACGCAAACGCAGGAGAATGCATGTACGTAGAACCTTTTCTTGACGATTTCTACGAGTTTGGAGAAGACGAAGGACATGAATGTTATCCTCCTCAGAATGATGCTACAGTGATGGCTCAGTCAATTATGGATAAGTTTTTTGGCGACCAGAAATTAGAATTTGATTAACGACTATTCTGCCATCCAACATCTTAAAAAAAAAAAAAAAAAAAAAAAAAAAATACAAATACTCCACCAGCTTAGTAATAAAACAACAAAAAACCTACGACAAATCTGACTTTATAAGTTCCTACATAAATTTCTGTTCTAGAACCAACAATTTCAACCATGTATCATGTTTTCTCCTCGATTCCAAGCGGTTGCAATCATGTTCACAATATCAATATTGAGAATGATCACCTGTGTGTAAACAATTTATTATTTATATAACCATGCTCATAACTCAGGTTGTTGGACACGCACTTCGCAGTAGTTAACATAATATTGTTGGATAAATCGAGAGCTTTCGAACGAATGGTCAACGAATTTTGTGGGATGAAAAACGACGAAGTACCATTTCCCTAGCAACGACTCGGTTGTAGGCGGAAATCACTGTAATTTTTTTCGTGAGCGGAAAAAAATTGACTCGCAAAATTTGCTAGGACCCCAGGGCTAAAACATGATACATGTTAAAAGTCCGAAAAACGGGTGATCTTGAGGCGAACGCGTCATTAACTCAAATATCAAATTTAAACTTTTTGGGCAGGGGGCATGCTCGTCTTGTTTTCGAAAAGTGATCAAATTTTATGTTATTGCAACAATTGAAAATCTCAGAACATGTAACTCGACTCGTTTGAAGTTGTGTCTAAAACAGATTCTTGTAAAAAATACTCGTATTTCATTCACCATGTGTTGCCAAATTCTTCCTTCACACAAAAAGTTGTAGTTTCAGTCATATTTGCAGAAAAACAGTAATTATCACAGGAAAAATTGCGATTCCAACCGTGATTGTAGAGAAAATTGCAATTACAGTTGTAATTACAGGAAAAAAATACAATTACAGCCGTAATATCAAAGAAAAAACAAATTGAAGGTTACAGTTGTAATTTTATAAAAAAGTTGTGATTACGCTAATCACAGTAAAACTTTGGGATTACAATTATGATAATTGAAAAAAATTGTGATTACAACCATAATCACAAGAAAAATGTTCAAAAAATATGATTACAAGCATAATTATGTATAGTGATTACAATTGTAATTGTGACCACACTTGTCAGTACAGTTGTAACCATAATCGTAATAATATCTTGGGGACCCTGTGATTACAATTATACAATCAATCAGCCATTTGCATTTGTTTGTTTCAAACTTTCTGCACCCAAGCGCTGCTACCACTAAGTCATCCTTTCCCGGAGATCACCGTAATATAATCGTAATTGTAAATTCAACTCAAATGCTTATGAATAATCCTAATCATGATTACGCCCATCTCTGCTTCCAGCTAAGTCATTCATGATATAGGGGTTTCACTAGTGCAAGCGCACCAGATGCTAACTACCTGAGTTGAGTGATTTCCCACCTACTTTCTTTAAACCTTCGTGTGATTTCTGAATCCTTCCTGTGCACGGTATTGAACATTTTGAACATGCGGTGTAACAAATGGTAGGAAGATTGAAGAGGTACCTAGCTGAGCTATATTTGCTTCAAGGCATTATCAAATTTCACCATGGCTTCATGATGTTTGTATCTTCGAACTTCTAGATTTTGGTACAAGGATAGGATATTCCACGACTCGTGAAATCGCTATAGGTTCCTACCTTCTTGAGTTCACTATAAGGTACTTTGTCTTCACTGTAATTCTTGAAGTACACTTGACACTGATAGAGTGTTAATTGTCATTGAAGGTTAGATGCGTATTCACAGCTCAATTCAGGCTTCTCTTGAGCTAGCACAACTCTTATCTTCAGCTGTTAGAATCCCACGCTATGCCCTGCTTATATCTTATTTGTATCTCCATATCTCTACAATTCCTAGCTCAGAAGAGTGCCAAATTCTCGAATTACTTAGATAGGTATTTACGCTGAAGTAACAACTACTCACGCATACTTACTTCATTTTCTGAAGACATACTTTAATCTCCTCGAACCAGAATCTGCCTAGTTAAGGGCCGGTTTATCAATTATCTACATTAACTGCAGGATAGCTATACTGAGTATAGCGCTATACTCCAGATAAAGAATGTGAGTCGTTTATCAATGCCGAAATACCTAGTGGATAAAATTATCCCTCAGATAAATTCTGTCTGGCAGATAGCGCAGTTAGCATCCTCATTGGTATCCGCAGGTGACAAAATAAGGGCGATTTACACATGGAGCTACATTTTCTTCATGGATCGACTATTAGAAAAATTGGGTCTGACGTCCACAACCCAACAGTGTCATCATCATCAGTATCAGCTCGGCAAATAAGAAACCACCACATTTTTGCTATTTGCTTCATTTCTAGAGAGAGAAATACATGTATGAATTGCGATCTTGCTACCTGAATTATTATGAATGAATTATTGTGATCAGTGAGTTGTGGACTCAATTTCATCTTCGATCTGTTGTATAAAGTAAAGAAAGGTATCTTTGTCCAACCGAAACCTCAATAAATTACGCACTCGTCCCAATTTGGTAGGTGATATATACGGGGTCTTAGAATTATGCTACGATAGAATCTTCGCCGTTGCTGCTGTTTGAAGACAAATCCCCAAATATATCCATTGGAAGGTACAAAAATAAAGACAATCAATCTTGATTCAAATAAGATTTTTATAAATAATAAACTTGTTTGAAGTTAGAAAGCTCTAGATATCTCATTAACCTCCAGTTATAATAGTTATCCAGCCGTCCAGGGACCGGATAAATTAACCCTTTCCGGACGAAACCCGGTCAGGACCCGGCTAGGCAATATCCGCATTTGGACGGAACATTTTGAGAGAGGGATGTCTCACAGGACGAATGCCGGTCCCTGCTCGGCGACCTTGTTACCTCGTAGGGGTCGAATGCCGGTCACTGCTCGGCGCCCTTTCTTGTCTTCACAGACAAAACCCTGTGGTAGCTTGGTATTTTTTAAATATTGGGGGCAATTCAGTAGGTTTTACTGAAGGTTTTGACAATAGATCGCAGCACTTTATTGATAAAATGAACCCATTGGGAAGGAATATGAGAAACCTTTCTGTGACTGGTTACTACTTGAACTTCGATTTTTTATCATTATTTTCTCACTGATCTCACTGTATCCATTTTACCCAGTTTTCTGTGTTTAGTAATTGTGCTTTTTCAGTTCGTAAGTGGTTTTTTCGTCATGAACGATGAACAAATTGAATGATTGTTGCTTCAAATAGAAGAGCAAGACGACCAGATGGAAGAGAATGAAAATCTCGTCCAAAATTTTTCATATTTTTTGTTCTGGGGAAATGATTACAATAAAATAAAAAAAAATAATAATAGGTAATCTGTGCTTTTATTTGATGAATATGTCTTCAAACGTGATGTACCGTTTTTAGGTGACCTATTGCAAAAAGCTTATCGTCCTTGAAAGATATAATGGCGTGTAATAAGTCGTCCTGTAAGGTACATGCATAATGCCGGTCCCTGACCGGGTCCCGTCCTTGTGGACACGATCGGAATTCAACTTTCGACCGCAAAGGGTTAAAACGCCAGATAAGGTATAACTAGTGATGGATAAACACCCTATATTGTGTTATCTGGAGGATAACGCTATTCCTTAGATAAATCCCCCTTATCCATTGGATAAATGTGATTGATAAACCGGCCCTAAGAAATTTAGATAAATAGATGTATAAATCACTTAGTTGATCGCAAATTTGTGTGATCTGGTATGTTATTGTTTTGAGGTTTCCCCCGTTGTTGTAATAAACAGTTCATTTTGAAGCTCCTATCTTCACAAACTTTTCATTTGTGATTACAGATCTCTTCGATGGTGGAAAGATTGAACGTTTGGTGTAAAGAAGTTCAGGGAATGGAAACCATGCTTGAAGATAAAGGCCATGACTTTCTCACCTTGTAAAAACTGTTGCTTTCTGCACATTTTCCATCTTGTTGCTTCTGTTTTGTGATGGCACGTTTTCTTCAACAGTGTTATGGGAACAGTTAGCTGACGTGTCGCTCGTTAATAAAGAATCTTCAGTTACTTGTTCTGGATCTTCACTGGTGGACGCTTCAGTGTTAACGCTGTTAAGAGAATCGTTGGGAGTGGAATCTGCCGATTCAGGTGCTTTTTCGATAGTCGATTTTTCCATCCGTGACTGGAGCAGTTCTGTCAAATATTTCCAAGGATCTTCGAGCATTGAACGATCAACATATAAACTAATGTCGGCACTGTTCATCAGTGATCCACGATGGTTTCCACGCCCTCTAGAATTTCTTCCACCCTGAAAAACGGAAAAATAATTATATGTAGACACGTATTAGTAATAGATTATGTGAAAAAGTAAGTGTGGCAAGAAAACAAGAATTGTGCACTGAGGTCTAGATGAACCACCTACGAGGGTGAATCAAATATAAACGAGACTTTTTTTTTTTAAATTTATTTTGATTTTAAACACACAAACAAACATAGTTTATTTTTCTACATTATCTCCTGATTTGGAAACACATTTTTCCCAGCGTACAGGTAATTTTTTAATTCCATCCACGTAGAAAGAGTCAGGTCGTGTTTGTAGCCAATTGCGCAAATATGCTTCAACCTCATCATCACTGCTGAATCTTTGCCCCCCCCCCCCCCCCCAAGCTTCCTTGGGAGGACCAAACACATGGAAGTCGCAGGGAGCAAGATCTGGACTGTATGGAGGGTTTTCCAGAGTCTCCCAACCCAGTTGCTCCTATTTTTCTCTGGTCCGGGCTGCTGTATGGGGGCGAGCATTGTCATGGAGAAGAATCACTTTTCTCATCGGAAGGTCTCGTCTTTTGCGGCGATATGCGAGTCTGACCTCTGTCAAAATGTGCTCCCATAACTAATTCCAACCTCAATTGCAATATCCGAAGTTGTTAGACGCCTATCACCATCAACAAGCTGGCGGACACTGTTGATGTTGCCCGCTGTAACGCTGGTGCGGGGTCTGCGGTCATGGCTCTCATTTTCAACGCAATCACGAACCTCCACGAACTGTTTATGCCAAGCAAACACTCTAGCTCGCGACAGCGTCTTTTCCCCGAACTGTGCAGTCAATCTCCTCAAGATTTCTGCTGGTTTTACACCTTCTGCAGCTAGAAACTTAATCACAATGGTTGCGCAACAGCGAGGTGTACCTCCTGCTCAGACATCGTCACGATGACTCGACAGTAACCCTACACCGGCCCGTGGCAGCGGCGCTAGTCTCCCACTTTTATCTCCCTCCTACTGAATAGTGAAGTATTGTGATTGTCTCCTGACACGATAGTCGAGGTGTAGCTCAATGGATATGAATACAGTCTCGTGTAACAAATGTCGTAGGTTCAAATCCTATTGACTGGTGTATTTTTTTTGCTCGAAAACTCCCGAAACGTACTTCTAAAACGCCATTCTGACCTGAATGTACGACTAATTTGAATTTTCACTAAGGGATTGACTACTTGATGTTATGTATTTTTGAGATGCGAGCTTGTGAGCATCCAGATCACCAAACTATACACATCATTCTGATCTACATGCCCAACTAATCTGCATTTTTACTAAGGGATTGACTACTTGATGTTATGTCTTTTTGAGATGCGAGCTTGCGAGCATCCAGACCACCAAACTATACACATCATTCTGATCTACATGCCACTAATCTGCATTTTTACTAAGGGATTGACTACTTGATGTTATGTCTTCTTGAGATGCGAGCTTGCGAGCATCCAGACCACCAAACTATACACATCATTCTGATCTACATGCCCAACTAATCTGCATTTTTACTAAGTGATTGACTGGTACACAATCTCCTCACCAATAAATATATTTTTTCTTGGCATACGGATAAATCCGTAGATTTACAGGTCGGAGCGATCATACAAGCCCAGACTGATAAAAGAGGAGACTAGCGCTACAGTCGGGGAACGTTATTCCATCACTATTGCGCTCACTGGCCCAAAAGTCCCGTTTATATTTGATTCACCCTCGAATATTTAGGTAGAAATCAAATCCTGAAACCATTCCAATAAATCTGTATGATGGCCAATATACAAGAATTTAGAATTGGCGAAATTCTTCACGGAATAACTTATAGCGAATTTTCGTAAAAAATGAACAATTCCATGCAATGGCTCCAAAACTTTCGAAAAATGTCTTCATTGAAATCCGTTTTGAGACATTCTGAAACGAACCCCAGAGTTTAAAGCTTTTTCATATTTATATTATGTGACCATGCAAGGGAAAAGGGAGCTTAACTTGCCAAGGCATTTTTTTCAGGAGAACGAATAACAAATGATACTTTTTCGGGTCCCAAAACTATCTCTATTTCCCCAATAACATTCAAACTTGAATTTTCTACATTTTTCATTGTATTTATAATCGCGAAAAACTGCAGTTTTGCAAATCTGCTGAAACCTACCGAAAAGTTGCCATTTTCGGGCCCGTTTTTTACAAACTTTGAAAAATCATAAACTTTGATTGGGAAATGGGAAAAAATATAATAATAAAAAAGATCTTGTTTAGCATAATGTGGAGAAAAATAAACACGTCTGCCAAGTTGGAAAGCTTAATTTTTTGAAGAAAAAAAAAAAAAAATCCTTTCAATCCTAAGGAGAGTTATTGTCTGGAATGAGATATACACACGCTCGGCTGTGTCCGCGTCCAGCATCCTGGGGACGCTGTGGCGGGACGCTTATCATCACTTCTTCAATACATTATTTGTAAGAGGTAATTTCCAGATGAGCATCTGGCAGCTGCATCTGTGAATCGGGAAGCCGCATCTGGAAGTGGCTTTGCATCTGTGGTTTTTTGTACTAAAAATTGCTACTAGGGGGTTTTGAAGTGCGCTGAATTTTAGGTCAAAAGTGTGATATTCCAAAAAATGAAGGTTCCCCATTTGAACATGAGTGGGACAAACGCTGCTCCCCTTCGGAATTCCCCCTTCAGCATCTGGAAGCCGGAAAGTGAACGCTGGACGCATACGCTGCTGCTCCAAGCGGAACCCCACCTGACTGGATGTAACCTGACTCACGGATGGGAGCTTTTCGAATTATACCAAGATATGAACCTTAGAAGTAGGTAGTTGGAGGAAGGGGTGGTTTCGGGAATCGTGGTTTGAAATGTTGGGTTTCTCAATTTCACTTTGGAAGTTGGTATCCAAGACTATTATAGATGTTATTTATGGTTGCGATACTGCAAATGACACATTTCTGGAGTAAAAAAAGAGAGAGAAACTATCCCAAAATTTCTCCCTTGATGGGAAAAACAAAAGATCATGGATATGTCTAGTACCTACTGCTTACCAGTAGGTACCTACTACTCAATTGTATACCAACCATGTAGTGCCTTCTTTTCACAAGATTATTCCATTATGGTTACAAAACAATATTAGTTTATAACTTAGAGTAATAAATCACCATTCCTTGACACTACAATGGCTTAGAGGTCATGAGAAATTAGGAAAATTAGAGCATTCCAAAAAGCGGCGAACGATTTTCCTACTATGAAAACTACGGGAGTTACTCTTCCCTAGTAATTCATTGGTTGTACGTGACAAATCAATAGAAATTCTACCTAGCCTTCACTTTTCGAGTTAATAATAATCTAAAGTGCCGGAGCGTTGGATTTTGTGTGGAGAAAATTTATAACTTAGCGTAATAAATCAGACTTGCCTTGACCCAACAATGGCTTAGGGATCATGAGATGTTATGATAAAATTAGAGCATTCCAAAAAGTGGCGAACGATTTTCCTGCTATGAAAACTAAGGGAGTTACATTTCGCTAGTAACGCATTGGTTGTACGTAAAAATCAATAGAAAAAGTGCCGGTCGGGGAAAAAAAGTGTCGCGAAAAATTCCTTGACCCCCAGCCAAAAGACGTATCCATGTCAAAAATCGAATCTTGGAATCTTTTAATGTATCAGAAATGATTTTGGTTCATTTTTTTAAATAATGAACCTTTGTAATGGACCAATAAAAATTTTAATTTCTCCCTTGATGGGAAAAACAAAAGATCATGGATATGTCTAGTACCTACTGCTTACCAGTTGGTACCAACTACTCAATTGTATACCAACCATGTAGTGCCTTCTTTTCACAAGATTATTCCATTATGGTTACAAAACAATATTAGTTTTTAACTTAGAGTAATAAATCAGCATTCCTTGACACTACAATGGCTTAGAGGAGGAAAAATCAATAGAAATTCTACCTAGCCTGAAACGTCGTGGTAAAATGAGATCATTCCAAAAAGTGGCGAACGATTTTCCTACTATGAAAACTATGGGAGTTACTCTTCCCTAGTAACGCCTTGGTTGTACGTGAAAGTCAATAGAAAATGTGCCGGTCGGGAAAAAAAGTGTCGGTAGGGAAAAAAAAGTGTCGCGAAAAATTCCTTGACCCCCAGCCAAAAGACATAATATCCATGTCAAAGAATTGAAAATTTTGATTATTTAGGAAGTTACAGGTGGCAATTACTGATTGTTCCATCGTTAGATGTACGTGGCCCTACATTTTACTATTGAAATGGTCCAAGTATCACAGTACTTGCTTCTCCGTGGAGCACACATATAGGGATCCCCCAATCTTATTTTCTGCCATCGAATACTCTCGATACTATCGGTTCAGCCTCCCAACACATCGATTTGATTTTGAAATAAAACGACCTTCTGAGCGCCAAAATTGAAAAAGTTCCAGTCAGGCAGCATGGTTGTATGAACGAATTTTCTCAAATTACCTATTGTATTGTGATATGTTAAATTGTATCGGAATTTGAGTACAAAGAGATTGTTAAAACCAGCAACAAACTTGATAAAATATGTCCTAGATGATCGTTGGCAATTTCGTTTTGACTAAAACTCTGCTAACATTTTTAGAAAATGTATAAAACATTGAAAATTAAAATTCCTCCTGACATCATATCAAGTAAGTGGCTAACTGATTAACTTTTAGGATATGTAGAATAATTTACAGAGCACTAAAGCGCACTGATTAGCTGAGGAATCTCTAAGCCTTATTTTTGCTTCCTCAGTACTAGGTACCTAAGGTAGGGAATCTTTGTGTTCTTGATTGAAGTCAAAAAAAATTTTGCCCTCCAAAATCAAAATTTCGACATGCTTTTTGCGCTTCAGAGTTTGCTGATCAATTTTGGTTTCGTGTCTGTCTGTGGTAAATCATTGTCATGCCCAAAACTACCAAGTCTCAGTCCGATTCCGGTGACATTTTCAGGCATTGTCCGGGTTATGATCTAGACGGTCCCCTCATACTTTCATAGCCATCACATAAATAGCAGTATGTGCGCATGCGCAAACGCTAATTCATTATAATGTCGATTTCTTATCATCTATTATTACGATTTCGTTCAAACTCGGGGAGTAGATAGATATAGTTGTCAAGCTATTAGTCAGGTAATGACTGTTGGACTCGGCCCTGCTCGATCTTAAGAGAGTCTAGGGGATTTTACTACCAAACTATACACATCATTCTGATCTACATGCCCAACTAATCTGAATTTTTACTAAGGGATTGACTACTTGATGTTATGTCTTTTTGAGATGCGAGCTTGCGAGCATCCAGACCACCAAACTATACACATCAATCTGATCTACATGCCCAACTAATCTTCATTTTTACTAAGGGATTGACTAGTACACAATCTCCTCACCAATAAATCTATTTTCTTCTTTGCAAATGGATTTAAATCCATAGATTTACTGGTCGGAGCGATGCCGTAGCGTTGGCAACCGTTGAGAAGCGAATGCCGATCGTTCCCGAGTGCTCACAAAAGGAGCCGACCGGCCCCAAGTGCTTCGTCCCACAGACGGAAGTAAAAACGGCATCACTACTACGATAACAGATATGTGTGCTCCACGGAGAAGCAAGTGTATCACAGTTGACCATTGTTATACAGGGTGTCCCATCTAAACGGGCCCATCGGGAAATTACAGCCTTACGGTGCGAGCTATCGAAAAATTGAACTGGACCTTTTTTATAGTATTTCAACTCAGCTTCACGATGCGGAAGTTCGATTTTTATTTTTCCATGTTTTAGGGTCTCAAATCATTGATTGAAACTTACGGTTTCCTCTTGACCCCCCTTTTTATTGCTTTTTTCGATTTTAGGTTGGAACAGAAAATGCCTCATTGAAATTTTCTTTTTGGGGCTTCGTTTCTGAGTTATTCCGCTTTTTGCGGAAGTCCGATTTTTATTTTTCCATGTCTCGAATCATTTATTGAAACTTACGGTTTCCTCTTGACCCCCCTGTTTTATTGCTTTTTCCGATTCTAGGTTGAATTTGGAACAGAAAATGCCTCCATGAAATTTTCTTTTTGGGGCTTCGGTTCTTAGTTATTCCGCTTTTTGCGAAATACAGAAAATCGCCGATTTTTTTTAGACAGTACCAACACTTTCTTACTATTTTTATCTTCAATTTTTGAGATGTTCACCACACTTTTGAAATCAGCATTAAACTATCTATCATCAGACCCCAGCGTCCATAATCAACAATTACCATCAGGGGGATGACATTACACTTGAACCGCTTACGATTTAAAAAAAGTTTTCCAGATCGTCGTTTGAAAAAAAAAAAAAAAAAAAAAAAAAAAAACCTCAAACTGTTCAGTACTATTACTCATTTATTAGAAGAACGTATGAGACGCCGTATTCTGGACTAATGTAAGGTTCTTTAAATAATAAAGATCATAGTGTAGACTGAACAATAAGTATCAAAAAGCTGTTGTTTTCTTGACCCTTGAATACAGTTTGCAGGAGAAGGAGCAGAGGCTGCAGAAGGAGCAGGTGGCATTTTCGATTTATCACAACACAACTACTGAACAGTTGGAGGGGTTTTTTTTTTTAAACGACGATTTGGAAACCTTTTTTAAATCGTATGCGGTTCAAGTGTAATGTCATCCCCCTGATGGTGATTGTTGATTATGGACGCTGGGGTCTGATGATAGATAGGTTAATGCTGATTTCAAAAGTGTGGTGAACATCTCAAAAATTGAAGATAAAAATAGTAAGAAAGTGTTGGTAATGTCTGAAAGAAATCGGTGATTTTCTGTATTTCGCAAAAAGTGGAATAACTCAGAAACGAAGCCCCAAAAAGGAAATTTCATGGAGGCATTTTCTGTTCCAAATTCAACCTAGAATCGGAAAAAGCAATAAAAAAGGGGGGTCAAGAGGAAACCGTATGTTTCAATCAATGATTTGAGACATGGAAAAATAAAAATCGGACTTCCGCAAAAAGTGGAATAACTCAAAAACGAAGCCCCAAAAAGAAAATTTCAATGAGGCATTTTCTGTTCCAAATTCGACCTAAAATCGAAAAAAGCAATAAAAAAGGGGGGTGAAGAGGAAACCGTAAGTTTCAATCAATGATTTGAGACCCTAAAACATGGAAAAATAAAAATCGGACTTCCGCATCGTAAAGCTGAGTTGAAATACTATAAAAAAGGTCCAGTTCAGTTTTTCGATAGCTCGCACCGTAAGGCTGTAATTTCCCGATGGGCCCGTTTAGATGGGACACCCTGTATATTGACCGTTCAAAATATTTTGTATGATGCCACGCCCGCTTTTCTTAAATAAGCGAATGAAAATTCTGCAAAAATTACGATTGGATGTGGTCCAGGATGCCCAGATGAAACCAAACGACAAATGAAAAAATATTTTCGAATTTTTGTCTCTTAGACCAATGTCGCATAACTACATCCAATTGTAATCTGTTATATTCCGTTTATTAATTCATAATCTTGGGTAAATACCGTCTTATCGCTTCTCCTGATGCCATGGATTGATGGCCCAATTATATTTAATAACCTCTTAAATTAATGTGGATGGGAAGTTGGATTATTGAATGCATGATGTATTTAAAGATGATATTTGGCTATACGTTATGTATATGCTACTCAGCCAAAAAACTTGAATACATATTTATACAACGCTATTTTACTAATTTTCAGCTTCAGGTATTTAAACGGTAAGTAATATAGGTAATCTGTAGTTAGATTTAAATAAGGTACACACCAACCAAAAGTTGATTGGTTTTATATTCATGAACTTACCCTTCTGCCACCTCTTGGGCTGAAAAACTGGTTTTGTTGATCATTCTCGTAGTATCTAGGTTTTCTTTTTTTATTTCTCCAGCAGCCAAAATGTTTTTTCGCAGGGCTGGAAGTAGGGAAATCTTGATTATCGTTCCTAGGGCTTGGAAAGGGGGATCTGAAGTTTTGAGATCCATCAGGACTATTTTTGTTTGTGTACCTGAACTGGCTACTCGGAGACTGATTGCACGGAGAAGACATGATAGGATTGAGAACACTGCTTACACTTCTTCAACTATCTGCAAGATTAAGGTAAGTCTCAAATCGGAACTGGGCCAAGACACATCACCAATTCAGCAAAACTTGGTACAATCAGCATATACACAAGCAACAACACAGTAAATAATCAACAACTAATAGTACCTATCAGTGTTCAGAAAAATAGAAAATACACTTTCGAGGAGATAGACGCTTCTTCTTCTTCGGTTTTTATTATTGGTCGTGTAGACATCTACGGGTGGCCATTTGAATGGAACGTATCTGCAAGATTAAGTCAAAAGTAAGTCTCAAATCTGAACTGGGCCAAGACACATCACCAATTCAGCAAAACTTGGTACAATCAGCATGTACACAAGCATCAACACAGTAAACAATCAATAGTACTTTTATATCAGTGTTCAGCAAAATAGAAAATACACTTTCGAGGAGAGAGACGCTTCTTCTTCTTCGGTTTTTATTATTGGCCGTGTAGACATCTACGGGTGGCCATTTGAATGGAAGGTGGACGCATCTTTTACAAAGAGCTTATTCCTTTAGAATAGGAGAGGCAGAGCATCATTATAAGCTCTTTGATATTTTACTTTCAATCTATATTGTTATCAACGTTCGGCCTTCAATCCATGGGGTTATCATAAATGTGAGGAATAATCACGCAGTTTATTTCGCCCCTCCCAACCATCTGCATTTCCAAAAATGCCTGTAAAATGCCTTCAGAGCACTTTCTTCGCAGATGCAAGGGTTATAGGAGAATAGAGGAATTTGATCATCACAATAAAAGGTGTGTTCCAAGCACCGCGAGTTCATGAACTTTTCGGAACTGGTTCGGCGCCGAATCTTATGTGCGCGTGAATCACGTTCCAAGCGTTTTGAGTTCAGGAACTCAACACTCGCTTAGGTGTTCCCCCTGCATCGGGTTCATGAACTGAGTTCAGTGAGTTCATGAACTTTTCAGACCTGCTCGGGGGTAGGATTGAGAACTCGAACTGAAGGAAACCTTTATGAACCTTCCAACAATTCATTTCACCGCAGATCTTCACGCTAAATACTTTGTCATTAGCCTACTTGATGCTTGTTGTGTTATCGTTTTTCACATCTCTTTTTCAATTCGCTTCATCTAATAATTATTACAACCGTCAGTTTTCTTTTATTAGCTGCCTACATATAGATAGAAAACATTTGTTTATGGGTAGGTAGTTGGTAACTGGCAGGCCAAGTCAAACTAATGTTTTTCTCGTAGGTAGGGTAGGTGGGGGCAAAAGGTTCCAGTTTCAGCATTTGATTTTCCTCCGGTTCTTCAGAACATCCTAGCAATCCGAAAACTAGCTTGCATTGTAGATCAATATCCCTTATACCATCAGTAAAATGGGGAATCAATTTCTAAATCAATAAAACGGTGAATTTTCCATTTCCCCAAAAAACCTCTTTGGAACCATTTGCCCCCCTATGTGGGGCAAATCGTTCCAGAGGATACTTTTGCCTCATTTGATATTTCAGAAAAGGTAAGGTACAGTAAATAACATCTTTCACCTCCAAACTTTTTTTATTTTAAAACTAATAATGAAAACATCTTTGTCAAGGTATAAATCACAGTTTCAGAGGCTTGAAGACATGTTGAAGTATGTTTCAAGAGACTTAGTATAGCGCGTAGGTACTAAGACTTATCAGTCTCACAAATAGGAACTAATGAAAATTATTTCTTAGCTTATCGAAAAAAGTGTTTCTGAGAAACGAAATTAACAGTAATTTTCTCGACTTATCAATAAATTTGGCTATCAGATTCTCCATTGAGAACCAATAGGAACCAACCGTTTTACGATAAGTTGTACTTAATATGAAATCATTGAACAACATAAGGAACCAAAGAAATTACGATAACACAAAGAACACTACTTACTTATTTGTTTAGGTAGGTACGTCTTAGTAAGGCACTTAAGGACTAGATTTCGTTTTCTCCTTCATCGAGTGTGTAGGCCGGTTTTATTTGGTGTTTGGGAATTTTCTTTGTTTGTTCCCCAATTTGAACCGTTACTGAAATACTATCACGTTTTATTACTTTAAAAGGGCCTGTATAAGGACATTGGAGTGTAGAGTTGTGTAGGTACTCTCACGTATACGTGTGAACATGTGTCTAGGTTTTTAGGCACGTTCACGGTGAATTTTGTATTATTGTGTTTGATTTGAGTGGTTCGGAAGAAAATTGGGTCAGTTAGGTTTGCTGGCGTCACGAATATATCTCCCGGAAGTGGCACGTCGATGCCATAGACCTTTTGAAACGGAGTGGTTTCAGTAGCCGGGTCTACCGCCGTGCGCATCGCCAATAATACTTTCGGAAGTGCTTCGAGCCAATTTTCATTTTGGGCTCTTATCGCTTCCTTGAGTGACCTGTTCCTTCTTTCGGCCATTCCGTTTGTGGATGGTTTATAAGGTAGAGTGTGGGTGTGTTTGATCCCCAGTCTTTCCATTATGGATTGGAAAAGGTTTGATTCAAACTGCGCCCCTTGGTCACTTGTAATTAATTTTGAGACCCCTTTAGAGGCTACCCAAGACGTTATAAACGCCGAGGTGATGGAGTGTGTTTCTATGTTCGTGAGTGGAGCTGCTTCTACCCAACCCGTTGCTCTATCTACCATCATGAGGAGGTATTGTTTTCCTACTTTTGCCATAGGTATGGGTCCTGTGATATCGATATGCACATGTGAGAATTTGGATGCTGTCTCAAAGACACGGATCATAAGCGGACGGCCCATCAAATGCTATATTTATATCAGTCCGGATGTTGGATTCTGCATTTGATTGGCCGGATCAGTTGACCTCTAGCGCTCGCGTGGGCGGAAGTAGAGATCGCTTCCGATTTGATTGATTGCCCCCGGCGGGCGGAAGTTGAATCATCTCTTTCCGCCTTTTCTCCGTAGAGTGCGTCTGGCCTTGTTTGCCCTTGATCGGATTTGAAAGTCATTTGATTCAAGGCAATTTTTGTGTGTCCTGTTTGCCGGCTCGTCAAGCTTTGCTCGTGCAGTGAGCGTTTAGCTTGTCGTGTTTTTGACTTTCGACGAATTAATTTCTCTCGTGATTCTGAATTTCGTATAATCTTTTCGGCTGTTTGTTTTGTTTCGCCTGACGTCTTTTTGTATGGTTCTACTGTGTGAACTTATTTTTGGTGGCCCTGAAAAGGCCAGTGAGGTGGTGGGTTCACCACACTTGAGACTTATTAAACCTCACAAATGTATTCTTCATTTAAAGAGCTTTCAAACGATGGAGTCGCTTTTGAAATTTCCTTTCAAATTGGTACAGTTATTTAACCTGGAAGATGAAAAAACGTGTTACCTTTTGGTTGTTGTTTTCTTGATGGACGGGCTGGGATGAGAAAACAAAAAAACTCGGCAACGGAAAAAATGCAATTTCAAATGAAAATTACTCCTGGATAAAGAGAAAACAAATTTACTTTTACATTTACATTATTGCTTCAAATGCAACTCACAATTTTGTGTTTTCGAAGTGGCTCCCTCGACTGCGGATGCACGCTCTTGCCCTTTTTCGAAACGACCCCACCGTCACAGAGTGAATGGACGAACTAACTCATTTTCTTCAGTCAAAACAATTTCCAACGCGTTGATGAGAGACAGAGTTCAACTATTCAATGAGATTAGGAAGTCTTCGTCGTTTTTTACAGCCGCCGTGTTTTTACTCATCCCAGCCCGTCCATCAAGAAAAAAAAAAAAAAAAAAAAAAAACAACCAAAAGGTAACACGTTTTTTCATCTTCCAGGTTAAATAACTGCACCAATTTGAAAGGAAATTTCAAAAGCGTCTCCATCGTTTGAAAGCTCTTTGAATGAAGAATAAATTTGTGAGGTTTAATAAGTCTCAAGATTATTTATTGGGAGACAGTACAGCTTCGAAGATTTTCGGGAAACTTAGTTTTTATAATTTTCTCACGTTTGAACAAGGATTATAGTTTAAGGATTGAACTTCTGAAGATCCAGAGAACAATATTCTTTTACGAAATTTAGCGCTGATTTCAGGTATGTGGTCAAAAATTGAAAAAAGAGTATCGATAGTGGAGAAAATGAGATTTTTTTAATCTAAAACGTGTTTTGTCGAAAAAAACTATAAAAAATCATATCTCGCCAACGGGTTGAGATAAAAAAGTGCGGTTGGTGGCATTCTACCCCATTTGGGGTCTAGTTTCACCCAATTTTTTTACTGGGCCCATAATTTAGGTTGTTACAACACCCGAAAACTGAATGTTTGATTTGCGTCTTGTACGAGTAAACGATCCGCCCGGATTTCCCGGGGGGTTAATTTCTACTCGTACAAGGTTCCAGAACACCGCCTTGTAGTCGGTTTTCGTCGGCATTTCAGACGGCCTTGAATCAGTCAGCGGACCACCGTGTAGGGGTACCTATTCATATATAAATCCACTACATCAAGCATTGCATTTTTATCATGGAACCCGAATTATAAGCTCATCACATCAAAATACGTGAGCTTAATGATTATTCATATTGTGACTTGTATGCATATAGTTCAATCGTAATCAGTAGGCAGGTACCTACCTACTAGTTACTGCGTAGGTTCATTAGTTAAACCTACCTATTGATTTTGTGGCAGAGAAGTACCTACCTACCTAGTTCACTGCAAAAGAGGCACAGTTTGTGGATTGAAAGGAAGGGAGAGTGGGGGTTGATGATCTGTTGGTACTGTGCTTACCTGTAATGGCCCAAAAATTATAGACAGCACGAGAGAAAAAGTTCAAAAACAGACTGCCGCCACAGTGTTCAGAAAAAACCCTAATTTGAAATTTATTTTTTAATTGTATTTCTATGATCTAGGATTGATACTAAACTAAGGGCAGGTTTCACCAAAAAACCATGTACTCGGTTTATCAGGATCCAAGTTCAGCGCATTCGGTTTATTGTTTGTGTATTGATTGCTGAGACAGAAGGTTTTTTATTTATTTATTTAATACGGGCAAGCCCAATACACACAAGAAAACATGATAAGTATACCGAAGAATAGAAAATACAAAAATGATGAAGTGAACTGTTCATTCAAACTATGGTAAGGTAGGTACCTAACAAAACTGGCACAATGGCTACAAGCTATCCCACTCAGTTTATACTTCACTTTCCTACTTTCACTTGGATAAGATGGAAATTGAGTTGAACTTACCAGTTTTGATTGCGAGTTGGGGCTCCGCCTTTAGCATTTCAGCGGGGATGGTTCCCCGCTTGTACATGGTTCGGCAGAATAACGGGCGATTTTGAAAGGGCTGTAAAGACTCGTATGTGTTGCAAACTCGTATGCAAGCTCTAAGAGCCACTAGCTGATCCGGATCTTGGGCATCGTCAAGTAAATGTCCTAAAGAGGCTACATACGAAATTACAGCTTCCTGGAGTGTAAAGCATAGAAATTAGCTTTAGGAGCCACTCATCTGATCTGGACCCTGGGCATCGTCAAGTAATTGTCTTAAAGAGGCTACATACGAAATTACAGCTTCCTAGAGTGTAAAGCATAGAAATTAGCTTTAGGAGCCACTCATCTGATCCGGACCCTGGGCATCGTCAAGTAATTGTCTTAAAGAGGCTACATACGAAATTACAGCTTCCTAGAGTGTAAAGCATAGAAATTAGCTTCAAGAGCCACTCATATGATCCGGACCCTGGGCATCGTCAAGTAAATGTCCTAAAGAGGCTACATACAAAATTACAGCTTCCTAGAGTGTAAAGCATAGAAATTAGGTTTAAGAGCCATGTGGTGAACTCACCACCTCACTGGCCTTTTCAGGGCCACCAAAAATAAGTTCACACATTAGAACTATACAAAAAGACGTCAGGCTACGTCTAGACGAAACAAAACAAATAGCCGAAAAGATTATGCGAAATTCATAATCACAAGAGAAATTAACTCGTCGAAAGTCAAAAACACGAGAAGCTAAACGCTCACTGCACGAGCGAAGCTTGACGAGCCGGCAAACATAACACACAAAAGTTGCCTTGAAACAAATGACTTTCAAATCCAATCAAGGACGAACAAAGCCAGATTCACTCTACGGAGGAAAGGCGGAAGAAGATGTTTCAACTTCCGCTCACCGAGCGCAATCGATCAAATCGGAAGCGGTTTCTACTTCCACACACACGAGCGCTAGAGATCAATCGGTACAGCCAATCAAATGCAGAATCCGACTTCCGGACGGATATAAATATAGCACTGGCTGGGCCCGTCGAGATATACCAATCTCAACCTCCGATCTGACGACTCTTCTCTTCCAACCTACTACGATTGAAGATGAAGCTTTCTACACGATTCTGCGACGAGAGATTCTGCTTTCTCCAAGCCTTCGGATAGCTCGAGATAATCACACTTCGTGTTACTCACTATCCTCTAGACGGTACCCCGACGTGGCTACACCGTCTAGCTTCAACTCGTCACCCGAATCAGAGGATCAATCCACTGATCGTCCGCTGGGGCGTGTTTCAAGTCTTGTCACCCGGGTCTCTGAAATTATTCACAGACCGTCCGCAGGGGCAAGCCAATCGATCATCAAGCAAACTCTCACACGAGTTGATCGATTGACACGGCTGGACCCACCTCTCTCTGACGAGCTTCACTCAAACAGAAAAGGCTGGTTGTCCGCCCGGAGGACCCTCTGATTACAGTTCAGAAGCTAAATCTTGTTCTTTTTAGAACACAGATAGAAATTTCCCAGATGGGACGGACCCCGTCGTTCCGCCTTTTGGGAGATTCACAGCTCGCCCACGAGGCAGAAATATTGGCACGCGCCGAACGTCAAAGCTCGAGCCGGCACGCGACAGAGGGTGACACTCACCTCTCCCGCTCGACACGTGGCATGGCCCACGGAAGCAAAAGGCCTGACCCAGGTTCGCCTTCAGACGAACCTGCGGGCGCGTCACGGCCTAGCCCTGTACAAGACCAGGGCTTCACTCATCTCCCTGAAACACGGCGAGATCGAGCTTTTGGTGTGACACAATCGTACGCACCTCCAGAGGATGTCAGCTACACAGTCCACCAACATCAGACCCCCTTAAAGGGGAACTACGGCGATTTCAACTCAAACGTAGAAATCCTTACACCTCTAACCACCGAGTACGTGGTCAACAGGAGCGCTTATCACACTCCTCAAGTGCAGAATACGCACGAAAACAAAGGTACTTTTCAGTACCCCAAACATACTACCTCATATCATAATGAGAACATTCGGCTAGAGCCCGAATATCAATATTCCCCGATGGAAAAATCTCACACAGACCAGCGTTGCGAGGACCGGCCTGAGACAACCTTATTTCGCAACGCGCACACATCCTACCAGTCGAAATATGACAGCATGCGAGATAATAACGGTACTTTCTCGTACCTTTCACCTGAACACTATCCAGTTTCAGGTCCACATAACCATCTGAATAACATGGTTTGTGATATTCCTCTGGGAATTCCTACTCCCAGTCAGATGTATATAAATCCACTACAAGCCACTCATCTGATCCGGACCCTGGGCATCGTCAAGTAAATGTCCTAAAGAGGCTACATACGAAATCACAGCCTGCTAGAGTGTAAAGTATAGAAATTACCTATTAAAATTATTTAACCACCGCTTCACAAATCAAACCGTTTTCGCAATATTCGGATCACCTGCTATGAATCAAATCATCAAAACACCAGCTCAATGAAATTATCAGGAATTAACAAGCGGTTGCAATCATGTTCACAATATCAATTATCGAGAATGATCACCTGAATGTACACAATAATTATTCAAATAACCATGCTCATAACTCAGCTTGTTGGGCCACGCACTTCGCAGTAGTTGGATAAATCGAGAGCTTTCGAACGAATAGTCAACGAATTTTGTTGAATGAAAAACGACGAAGTTATTTTGTTATTGTTTGATTGTTTTGTTAATGAATTTTTACCTTTGTAAAAAAAAAAGGTACTATTTCCCTACCAACGACTCGGTTGTAAGCGGAAATAATCAGAAAACCAACCGCAACCGTAACGCTTTTTCTTAACGCTTTTTTCGTTTATGTGCCAAAGTAAAGACATATAATGTCAAAATACAATTAGAATATTAACAAACTCGAAGAGAAAAAATTATTACAACGGTGAACCTTCTATAAACTTTTTAGAAAACACGCATGAATTGAATTGAATGAATCAGAAAAAAAGTCTATAGATGGAAATTGATTGAATAATAAATAGACCTCCTTGGAAATCTGCACAGCATTCGGTTGTACAAGTAGTTGGTGGCCAAAAAAGGAACTGCAAAATGGCTTGAGGTAGGTACAGGAGCACGTTCGGGCAATAGCAAAATTCACCTTGCTCAGAGACGAAGGGCAGTCAACTCCTCAAAGCACCAACTTCCGGAAGAATGAAAAGGTTATGAGGGAATAATATATGAGGAATAATTAGGTTTGTTCTCTGAGGCGGTTTGAAGTGACTTTCAAACCATTTCAAACTCTAATAGGTTGACTTACCACGTGTGACGGAGACTGACGTAGGGCTGACGAAGGACAGACTGCCAGATCCTTAAAACCCGGGGTGTATATATAATGACCCTAACCGATGTTGATGCAACCTCATTACAATGTTTACCTACTTACCAAGCCCCGAGGAGGATTTCTTAAGTGGTAAACAATCTTACGTAAGAATCCAACGGTCAGTGGAAAACTACAATGTGATATCTAAGGGAGCGGATATCGAAGATATCACATTGTAGTTTTCCACTGACCGTTGGATTCTTACGTAAGATTGTTTTTCATTTACGGAATCTTCCTCGGGTCTGGGTAAGTAAACATTGTAATAAGGTTGTATCAACATCGGTTAGGATGTTATTATTAGGATGTTATCGGTACTTATTTATTAGTCGTTAGGTACTACTTTTTGCGCAACACTGTGCTGAGGGATTGTGGAGTATGTGAATACTGAGGCCCATTCAAAGATCGCAAGCTGGAAAAAATTGGCTGAGGAATTTAATTCCTCCTCCAACCAATATCGAAACTGGTCGAAATTGAAAACTCTGCGGAAAAATCTCAAAGAATGAGCAAAATAACCCTGAACGTTTTTTAGAATTAAGTTTGAGACATGAAAAATCCCTCTGAAAAGCAAATATGACATAATTTTGGAAAACTCGAGTTTTTTCAAGCGGGAATTGAACTATGAGAATCACTCCGCACCTATTTTTTTCCTTAAAAAGCATCATTATACCGATCTCTTGCGAAAAAAGCATCGTAAAATGACCATCAGTTCATGATTTATTATTTTTCAAAAAAATTTGTAACTGAGGTCAGTCACCATGTAGTCGGACACTCAAAAATTCTCAACTCGGTGAAAAATTGAGATATCTACTTGCTTTTTTCCCCCTTGAAAGGTCTTTACAAGAGCTTTTCAGAAAAAAATAGAAAAAAAATCTCAAAAAGTCACCTGCGAGCTTGGCGGGACAAACGTGGTTTTGCGCTCTTTCAAAAAAGGGCGCTAAAAGGGCTTCTTTTCGAGAGGTCGTGATAGTCACCCCAGCGGTTTCTCTCGGCATGTTAGGGTTTCACTAGCTTCAGTTGACTCCGCAAAGCAGCGCTTCAGATGATCGATACCCCAACACGCCGAGAGAGACCGCTGGTGTGAACATCATGACCTCTCCAAAAGAAGCCATTTTAGCGCCCTTTCTTGAATAAGCGCGAAAACCACGTTTCGCCCGACAAACTCGCTGGTGATTTTTGAGATTTTTTTTCTATATTTTTTCTGAAAAGCTCTTGTAAGACCTTTCAGGGGGGGGGGACAAGCCAATATCTCAATTTTTCACCGAGTTGCGAATTTTTGAGTGTCCGACTACATGGTGAGTTACTTCGGTTACAAAATTTTTTGAGAAATAATAAACGGATGGTCATTTCACGATCCTTCTTTTTACAAAAGATCGGTATTTTGATGCTCTTTAAGGAAAAAAAAGAACAGCTCCACTGTGTACGATTCAGGGTGGTGTCCTTATACATATGCAAGGCACGTATTTACATATATATATATAATATATATATATATATATATATATATATATATATATATATATATATATATATATATATATATATATATATATATATATATATATTAAAAAAGCCTAGTTTTCTCTCTCGCTCGGTATGGCTGTATAGATCCGTTGGTCTTTACTGTTGAGTGGGACATGTAGAAAGATTGGAAACGGTGGATTGTGGTGGAAAGGGTGATTTGAAATGTGTAGGGAATGTTGCTAGCTTCCCTTGCTCTTTGTGGGATGTGATGGGATATAAATAGTCCATCCTGAGTACGTAAGAAAAACCCCGTTGAAATCCGACGTGTGTAGGGGGTTGCTCGCTTCGCTCACTCTCTGTAGGATGTATAGATGCGATAGAATATAAATAGTCCATCCTGAGTACGTAAGAAAAACCCCGTTGAAATCCGACGTGTGTAGGGGGTTGCTCGCTTCGTTCGCTAGGGGTGGGTTTGCTCGCTCGCACGGTATGGGATGTATAGATGCGATTGGATATAGTCCCCATACCATAAAGACCTACAGCCCATGGTTCGGGTGGGTGTGAAAACTTGCTTACGATCCCTTTCTATAGACATTCCCAAGAGAACGGCAAAAAAAAAAAAAAAAATAATAATAATAAAATAATAAATAAATGAATAAAGTAAATAAATAAATAAATCCTATAAAAGGGGCAAAACTAATATATATGTATATATATATATATATATATATATATATATATATATATATATATATATATATATATATATATATATATATATATACTAGAGGCCTGTTAGGGCTTAGAAAGCCCTAATCTAGTCCGTATAACAGTAGTACCTAACAGGAACTCAGCACATTATAGTAACGATATAAGTCCTACCTATTTGCGGCGTTATGTGACCTGGTGCAAAGCTAAGGCGATGTTATTAAATGATTAAATAAAAAAGAGGAAATACCGATCAAAATGAAATAAAATGTAATAAAATAAATATCACCAGTTGAGGTGGTTCTCGTCATTATGAGACTAAACAAAAAGTTGAATAGGGGAATTCAGAATTTGGGTATGGTGAGATAATGGTGTACTTCTATCTCGAGTCTTCTTCGTTTCTTTGTAAGCGTGTGAATCTGCGCGTCCGTGTCTTCTATCTCCTTCTTTATGTCGTTGATTGTATCTTGATCGGAAGTACTCGTAGATGTCGAACTGGTGTTGAGTTGTGTGACGTAGGAGATGCTACAGCTGTCTTCGTCCTGATGTTTCTGGTACCACTCCAGCAAAGCTCGTGCTTGTTCTGTGTCTGGTTTAATTTCGAGTGTTGTGTCATGTCCAATTTGTGCTTCTAATATATTTTTGAATTTTTTGGTTGTAATGAGGTGTGCTGCCACGATATCATGTGAGTTGAAATCGAATTGTTTCCCCCATTGGATAAGATTGACGGATTGACGGATTTGAAACAGTAAGCACAGAGACGAACGGCGACACTTGGGGCCGTCTAACACTGAAATCGGTCCGCGAAGTTCTTCACAATTTCAAAGATCGTTCAGAAATAACTCCCCTAGATGTTAGTAACTACACCACGTTTCTGCCACGCAACTGTTGTTACTGCCACAGCCTAATAAACAGAGAGTCTCCCTATCAAATTTCAACTACCTACAGTGAACAGGAAACGATTTAGCTCACTCAGCTGATCAGAAAATATCCCATCACTACGTTTCTTACTTACCGAAACTCGGGGCCGTGGTGAATAATATATAAAGACCGTTCGGAATTATATATAAAGTCCGCTAAGTTCTTCAGTTTCAATTTCTTCGTTCAGAAATAACTCTCCTAGATGTTAGTAACTACACTACGTTTCTTAATTACCGTGAATTGATGGCAACTGTTGTTAGCGCCACAGCCTAATAAACAACTCTCGTTGATAAGGACCGCCTAGAACACGATCAAGGTGGGTGTAGAGACAAACGGCGACACTTTTGCAACAAACTTGGGGCCGTGCTGATTCGAATGAGCCGTCTAACACTAAAATCGGACCCCGAAGTTCTTCACAATTTCAAAGACCGTTCGGAATTATATATATTTATTTATATATGTGTCATTCCAGACGACAACTCTCCTTAGGATTGAGATAAAAATTCCGTTCTTGAGCCAAAAAATCAAGTTTTCCAAACGAAAGGATAAGTTCGTTAGCCAGCACTTTTTGAGCACACCAAATTGGTCAAATTTCAAAAAATATGCTGAAAAAATCACTTAAAATGGCTAAAAACGGCGGAAAATCTTTACATTTATATTAACGCTTTATTATAGCAGAATATTGCTCAAATAAAGTTTTCCTACTATAAAATAAAACATTAGAAAATTTATCTCCAAAATTATGCAGAAATGTTTAGTTAAATTTCATTAAAATTCGCTGAAAAATTCTATAAAAAACTGCAAAAAAAGCGAAAACTCCAATATCTCTTTTTGAATGGCATATTTTTATTTAAAACACGTATTTTGCCATACAAATAACGGTTAACAATATTTTTTTACACACAAAAAGGTCAAATTAAAAACAATTTAACATTATACAATACCACAATTTATGAAAATTCGCTCATACAATCATACTGCATGACTGGAACATTTGTAAACGGGGAGAACTCGTTACGTTGTTCGGGTTTCGGAGAGCACTTGATGGATAAAATTGCAACAGACGGTACCACCCTGATGAGCGGAACGATTTGGAATATATTTCTTAGTTCATTATCAACATTTCACATTCTTGCCATATCAATGATATGTTTTTGCCATGAGGGAAATCTGTCGTATAAAAAAAATCTCAATCTCCCGGCTTATACTCATTTTATGCATTAGGAACCGAACAGTATCAAAAATGTAACCGGCCTTGTGGGACACTTTGCACTTGGCGTTTTAAATCACGATCATCAAAATAGTCGATAATTCATTTAAAAAAAAGTGTAAGAAATACATCCATGTACGATGCATTGCTTCATTAAAAGGTTTAGTCATGCCGCATGATCGTATGAGCAAATTTTCGTAAATTACCGTAATGAAAAATGTTGAATTGTTTTGAAATTTGAGCTTTTTGTGTGCCGGGAAATTGTTAACTATTACTTTTATGGCAAAAAACGTATCATAAATTATAATCCCCTATTCGATTAGAGGTTTTGAATTGTTAGCTTTATTTGTGCAGTTTTAATCGATTTTGTAGCAAATTTTGATGAATTTTAAGTAAATATTAGCAAATTTTTGTAGGAAATGATGCTACCTATTGCAATGACTCGGAAAATTTTAAAATCTATATTTTTGGAAAGTTTCTTCATCGAAATCCGTTTTGAGACATTCTGAAACGAATCCTAGAGTTTAACGTATTTTCATATATGTATATATATATATATATATATATATATATATATATATATATATATATACGATAACTCTTCTTAGGATTGAGATGAAAATTCCGTTCTTGCGCCAAAAAATCAAGCTTTCTAAACAAAAGAATGAGTTCGTTGGCCAGCACTTTTTGAGCACATTAAATTGGTCAAATTTCAAAAAATGTGCTAAAAAAATCACTAAAAATGGGTAGAAATTGTTAAATTTATATTGATTGGCAGGATATTGCTCAAATAAAGTTTGTTAACTATAAAATAGAACATTAAAAAATTTATGTACAAAATTATACTGTAAAATGTACTTAGTAATCATTAAAATTTGCTAAAAATCGATAAAAACTGAAAAAAATTCAAAACCTCTATTTGAATAGGGGATTATTATTTATGAAACGCTTTTTGCCATAAAAATAATAGTTAACAATCTCCCGGCACTCAAAAATCTCAAATTTCAAAACAATTTAACATTATACAATAGGTACGATAATTCACAAAAATTCGCTCAAACTGTCATGTTGCACGACTGGAACTTAACTGCATACTCTGGTTCATAAATTTTCTAATGTTCTTTTTTATAGTTAATTAATTTTGTTTGTGCAATATCTTTTTTTTTTTTAATAAGTTATTCTTTTATTAATCAGATGAAGGAGAGGATGTTTGAGGGATGGAGGAGGGATGTTTGAGATATGTGACTCTCAGAATTTTGTGCCTTTAAACTCGTCCCATTTCATCGGCGAACTCGGAAATATGGGGTTTGGGTGAAACGTCTTCTCAATTTATTCTTGCTGCTGCTCCATCTTGATACCCAATCAACTCTTCACAGCTCCAGGATATTTGAGCAATATCCTGCCAAAAAATAAAATTTAACGGCTTTCTGCCGATTTCACCCATTTTGTGATTTTTTTAGTACATTTTTGAAATTTGACCAACTTAATGTGCTAAAAAATTGCTGGCCTTAGTTTTACATTCATTCAAACCACTAACCACAAATTCAATTTTACACTTTTAGTTTTTCAGTTGTTCATTATGCATATATCTCCCGCACAATAGAACCTTCAGTTCGCACGTCAGTTTACATGTACCTTGTAACCGCTTTTACATTTCCAATTTCATTATTTTTTGGTTTCCTCTATTTACTTGTTTTTTAATTTCCGTTTTCTCTACTGTTGATTCCAATTACACTTGATTGTCGATACAATCTGGTATAAGAGTGCGATGGAACAGCAATGTCAGTACTGGGTAGACCAATTGCATTATTATGCATTCCAGGTGGCGAAATGTACTTCCCACATAGAATTCTTGGGAGTTTGCGTTAATTATGGCATGGTCCCTAAGGGATTGACCTTGAAAATGCCTAGCGCAGCTTGCCCGCCAGCTATAAGGAGTTCTATCCAGAAATTCGGGGACATGGCTTCCTTTCAACTACTAGCCCTTACATTGCAGTCCTACATCAACTTGAGGAGTAGATACGTATCAGAAAATCTACTACCTCTCATTAGAATTTGTCTGAGAGTTTCCAATCTCAGAAATCGTGTTAACTTCTTACTTCAAAGGGCAAATGAGCACCTAATCATACTTAGGCATGGCAAGGCAAGGAAGCTGATAGAATTGGCGAGATCTTTGATAAATTCTGATATTTCCCAGCACAGACGGAACGCCAGTGCTTCTCGTATATTGCCTTTGGGACTACCGCCAGTGTTACCATACCATCTAAATGCCCCGAGTAATATGTCCGAGACATCAAGAACTAGAATTCCAGTCGGCAATGTATGCCCACAGGCAGTACCTGAACGGATGGAGCGGCAACGTATCTGCCCTGATGCTATAAAGAACCTGTCTACACGACCCCTGACACCAGCGGAAACAGGGCTCTTATCAAGGGGTCTATCGTTTTCACCAACCCCTAGAGTTGACCATGTCCGGCTTCTTGAAGACGCTCTACGTTTGCCAGGTCCCTACGCTGGAAATACTTCTGGCACTTGAATCCAGATGCGGCAGCAGAGGATAACCTACATCCTGCACTCCGCCCTTTCAGATTGTCCACAGCTTTTGAGCCGGAACCCCCACTTCCCTTGTCACACCCCCTTGAACGTTTTATTGACACGTTATTGAGGAAAGTGAGTGACCCCGTTTTTCTGAATTCACTCAATCCAGCACAAAACCTCCAGGGGCAGGAAAAGTCTGCTTTGAACAACCTGAAGTCTGATCCCATCATTAAAATTATGCCAGCAGACAAGGGGTCTACTGTTGTCATTATGAATACAAGCGACTATCAATGCGAGGTTGAACGCCTATTGAGCGATAGGGAATCGTACATGCCACTTCAGGAGGACCCCACTGAAGGTTTCAGACGTGTGATAAGTTCCTATCTGGAAGCACATGGGCCTGGGGAGGGATTGTCTTCCCAAGATGTCGCTCTACTCCTACCAACCAAATCTCGGACGTCAGTGTTCTACACTCTACCCAAAATCCACAAGCCCTACCAAATGCCTCATAACCCTCCACCTGGAAGGCCAATAGTTTCAAGTTCGGGCTGTCTTACTGAGCGTATCTCGGCATATGTTGATTCCTGCCTCCAGCCACTGGTCATGGAACAACCCTCCTATATCCGTGACTCATATGATTTCTTGGGGAACCTCCATGCCACTACCCTCCCGGATAATTTCTTGCATGAGCCGTTGATGGTGACCATCGATGTTAACTCTCTATATAGCTCAATTCCACACACCGAAGGCTTAGCCGCTCTAGAGCACTTCCTTAACCAACGACCTCAACCACACTCCCCATCAACGTCCTTTCTGCTAAAGCTTGCGGAGTTCGTCCTCACCATGAACTACTTCGTTTTCAATGGGCAATACTATCTCCAAACTAAAGGGACTGCCATGGGTACCAAGATGGCGCCATCCTATGCCATGCCATGCCAGGTTCATGGCAGACCTGGAGCATAGATTTCTAATGAGGAGAGGCCCAAGTCGTACACTCAAGCCATACATGTGGTACAGATTTATTGACGACATTTTTATGTTATGGACTCATGGTCCGACTAATCTTAGCTCTTTCCTCCAACAACTAAATACCTCATTTTCAGTCATTTTCTCGCATAAGCAATCTCTCACCCATTCGACGTTCCTCGATGTTGATGTAAATCTGACAGGGGGCATTTTCCATACAAAGGTTCATACGAAGGAAACGAACGCCCAACTTTACCTCCAGTATGATAGCCGCCACACCCCACACATAAAAAAATCGATTCCACGGTCATTATCTATTCGTGCCCACAGAATTTGCAGCCGTGCAGAGGACCTCCGCTCCTATCTATCGGATTTGGAAGCACGCCTCCTGGAAAGAGGATATCCCCTTCGTCACCTAAGAGATAGAATGGTACCAGCCACTGTTAGGTACCAGCCTCCCACTGACCAGAGAGAGCAAGTGGGGCCATTTCTGGTAACAGCATTCTTCCCTGGCATCCAGCGAGTGAATGCCTTCTTGAGGGAGCTACACCCTATCCTATTGGAAAGTGAAGCCACCAGAGACATTTTCCCCAGGCCTTTTTTGGTGTCGTACCGTGGATCGCTGACGCTTGAGAACATATTCTCTCATAAAACGTTTCCCCCACGAGCTAGACGAGCTGAGCCACCAGGTTTATTCCCTTGCGGAAAGAGCAGGTGTAAGCTGTGTGAGATGGTGGAGTCGGGGGCCGAATTCTCTTCAGTGAACAGTTCACGTACAGGTCGACTGGTGATGCGTCTGATTGCAATACCAAGAATGTAATATACATGCTGGAGTGCCGAAGCTGCGACTCGTTCTATGTTGGGAAGACCGTCACGCAGCTCAATATCAGGATGAACAATTATAGGTACGAGTTCCGACGTGGTGCCCTCAAGAAGGTTCCTCAGCACATAGCTGTCCATGGGCAGCAGGGGCTGGAGGAGTGCCGGATGATGCATCCGACACGGACGTACAAATAAAAGAAAAAGCATACCGGTGGCTCCTAGGTGCATTGCGCCCACCTGGGCTAAACACTAACCGGTAGGCGGGCGCTTCAACCCTTTCTTTTTTTATTTATTTATTTATAACTGTTTTTCTTTTTTTATTTATTTATTTATAACTGTTGTTATTAACTTATTTACTTTTACCTGTTTTAATTTAGTGATTTTAAACTGTTGAATTATTATTTTTTTACACACACACCACCCGCCAATCACACACTTGTCCCTTGGTTTTGCCCTAACTTATCACCCAGCAACCTCTGCTCCTCTTCTTTTCTTTCCATTGATGTCCGCTGAACCTCCCTCGATCCCCTCTTCCACAGTCAACACCGTGGGAGCTCGAGGCCGTCGGTGGAAGACTTCAGTCACTGATAAAGCATCCTCGCGAAACGTCTGACGTAAGTCCATCTTTAATCCTCTTGTTTTATCTCTCAATGAAGAATATATATATATATATGTATATATATATATATATATATATATATATATATATATATATATATATATATATATATATATATATATATATATATATGTATGCAATTGCTTCATACTCTTGACTTCGTTTCAGATTACCTTAAAACGGATTTCAATGAAGAAATTTTTCAAAAATTTTGATTTTAAAATTTTCTGAGCCATTGCAATACTTTATTTTCTACGAAAATTCGCTAAAAAAACTCCCTTGTCAAGAAATTATGTAATGATTGATAGTCTGTTGAAGGTACACGACCATCCCAATTTATCTATGGAAATGTCTTCATTCAAGATAACAGACCAAAGTTGAACATTTCTGAAAATGCGAGAACGACGCTCGTTGTTGAAGTAGGTGACCTTCCTTAGCAACAGCTGCCGCGAAAATCCGGTTTTGAGAACGAAAAACGAATCAAGAGGAAAGGGAGAATGAAAGGTTTCGCAAAGTTAATTTCCTCATTGATGGAAGTAGAGATGAAATCAAGCATCGCTAAAAGTTTTATTTCTTGAGAGGAGCGAAAAAAATATTTTCTCAGAGTGGGAATCTTGATATAACTTTCCCCGAACCGAACGACTTTGACACATTTTGTGCTTTTTGATCAATGGATGTTTCTTATTATTAACTTGACTGTTGAAGTTGAGAGATATCGATTTCACCTTCTAACTAACAAGTATAGAAATGTAGGTGTGACACAGTCGAACCGTTAGATAATGCTGGCCGGTAATCATTTTGCTATAATCTGGTGGGTAATTTATTCCCATCTTATAGTATCTACCTACTGCATTTACACTCTAGATGTACTTACCTACTTCCAGATGTAGGTACGAGGTACGTTATCTTTAGAGTTGCCAGACCACCACCACCACCACCACCACCACCAGAGTTGCCTACTTATATTTCTAAGCCGAAGGTAGAAAAACTATGATATTTGTCATAGTTTCGAAGTCAACATGCTATGCGCGGCCAAACGGCTGAAATGGGGGGATGTTCTTGGATTTCTCCGAAAGGGGGCATAAGAGATTTTAAACTTTTCCACTCCCACCCGAACCTAGGGCTGGAGGGCGGTGGGAGGCCCTTTTAATACGCATTTTTTCTCCGAGAGCTCGATCTTCTATCCGCAGCCACATTAAAGTTTGATCGAAAGCACTTCGCATGTCAGCGACGAAGTTACGTTTTCGGACCCGTAGAACACGATGGTGCCGTCAAAATTTCCGAAAGATGCTGTCTTCCCGGAAAAATCAGAGAGAGTATGCGGGAATGACGAAAAAAATTCGTTCCCCGCTACGTTTTTTCAGGCTTAGAGCCAGTGAATATTCACGGTTTTTGCTTGGGTTGGTCTTAAAATGTTTGCTGGAGTTCCAATTTGGTGTCCTGCGAGTTTCGAGACATGCATTTGTGTTTTCCGATTGTAGTGAACGAAAATGTAGACGAAAACGTTGGTTTTCTATCTACCGCTCTTCCTTATTCCGTCGAATCGTAGTTATCTGATGTTTGCCTTCAAACCTCTTGATCTCGGCTTCCGTTTGAAAGACGGGGAAAACGATTGCCCTTCTACGCAGATAAAATAATGGCCTACCTTTAGAAAAATAGATGGGGAAAACAAATACTTACAAATATTTAACATCCGACAGTTCTTTTAGTACTGTAATGTTCTTAAAACTAAACTTTTTGTGGTTCCTCATAAAGTACCACGTTTGATAGTAATTTCCAAGAGAAAAAAACGTCTGCCAAGTTGGGTGGGCAGTATAAATTTCTCTTATGGAAAACGCAGCAAATTATTACACAGCAACTTATTAAGTTCGTTTTGCCCTTTTTATAAGATTTATAATAATAATTTTTTTTTTGCCATTCCCTTGATTGTCTATAGAACGGGATTGTAAGCAATTTTCAAAATTTCCGCCCCCACCCGAACAAAACTTTTTGTGGTTCCACATAAAATTGCCGCGTTTGATAGTCATTTCCTACAGAAAAAAAGTCTGCCGAGTTGGGTGGGCAGTATAATTTCTGACATTCCCTTGGGAATGTCTATACAAAGGGATTGTAAGCAATTTTTTAATTTTCCACCAACACCCGAACCAAGGACTGTAGGTCTGGTATGAGGACTATACCCAGTCGCATCAATACATTTCACATCGAGCGAGTGAGAAAACCCACAACTAGCGAGCGAAGCAAGCAACATCCCCTACACACGTCAAATTTGAACGGGATTTTTCTTACGTATTCGGGATGGACTATTTATATCCCATCGCATCAATACATCCCACATAGAGTGAGCAAAGTGAGCAACATCCGAGAGAGAGAGAGAGAGAGAGAGAGAGAGAGAGAGAGAGAGAGAGAGAGAGAGAGAGAGAGAGAGAGAGAGAGAGAGAGAGAGAGAGAGAGAGAGAGAGAGAGAGAGAGAGAGAGAGAGAGAGAGAGAGAGAGAGAGAGAGAGAGAGAGAGAGAGAGAGAGAGAGAGAGAGAGAGAGAGAGAGAGAGAAAGAGAGAGAGAGAGAGAGAGATTGATTGATTGATTGATTGATTTGTTTATTTACTAATCTGTACATTTTCGGACCCATTGGTCCGCTCTTCCAAATATACAGAAATAAATTTACCATTTCATACAATCAGGCTTAGCCTTACATAACAATGAACACTTAAACACTTAATTATAAAATGCATTGAATTTCAAACAACTCAAAAAATTAAATCAACTTATATATAAATAAATAAATAAATCATGTCACTTCTCATACGTATGTACATATCATGGATTACTAAAGTATTACAAAATCATCTCTATCTAAACGTCTATTGGTTTACGTTTTTTCATAAATTCAATATACAGTGTCTTAAATTTTTTTTACTGTCTTAGCTTCTATGAAGATGGAAGTATTATAACCTAATAGCTTCAATTAAATAGGATTTACTGTATAGTTCAGTTCGATGAGTGGGGACTCGTAGTTGTTTATTTGCATATCGAGATTGACTCGAATGGGACCTGACTTCTGAGGTCTTTTGAAATCGATCGAACAGGTACACAGGCTGTTCTATTCTAAGAATTTTATAAGTGAAAGTAGCTACAGACAATTCTCTTCTTTCTTTATATTTCAACCACTCAAGTTTATCAAAATATGGCGTCACGTGATCATTATAATTTAAATCAAAAATAAAGCGAATTGTTGCGTTCATGGCGGTTTGCAGTTTTCTATTATTTTTTTCAGACATATCCGTAAACACACTTGGTGCATATTCGAAATATGGTAATATCAATGATTGAACAAGTCTAGCTTTGACATATTGAGGAAAGTGGAATGCAAATTTCCGCAATTGATATAGGGCCTTATAGGTTTTTTTAAGTACAGACGTTACTTGTGAATCCCATGACAACGTTTCATTCAGGATCAAACCCAGGTTTTTGAGTTCCCTTTCGAAGTTAAGTTGCTCTCCATTTACTTTTAATTTGTTGAGATTATTAAAATCTACCACGTTCAACATCCGGGCACTTCCTAATATCATCGTTTTACATTTTGATGGGTTGAGTCTTAGACTGTGATCATCACACCATTTAGATAAATTCACAACTTCCCTATTCAAATTACTAATAAGTACTTCTAAATTATCCACATATGTTGACGCATAAATTTGCAGATCATCTACATAGAGCATGTATTGCAAGTCACAAAACTGTCCAAGACTTTCTGTAATCCTATTAATAAAAATTACAAAACAAATTGATGAAAGTACAGAGCCTTGTGGTATTCCGGTTCTAATAGGTTTCCACTCAGAGACTTGTCCATCCGGTGTCTTAACTCTCTGCATTCTGTTCAACAAGTAAGACTCAAACCATTTGACCATGCGCTCTTCCAAACTCACAATTCGAAGTATCATTAGTAATAAATCCTGCCTTACTGATTCGAAAGCTCGAACAAAATCAAACAGAATTAATACGGTTACCTTCCTGTCATCTATATTCTTACGAATTTGATCAACTACGCATGTCAAAGCAGTTTCGGTACTAAAATCTCGTTTGTACCCGGACTGATATTGGTTTAATATTTTGTTAACATTTATAAATTCATTAAAAGGTTCGTAAATCAATCTATCCAGCATTTTAGCTAAAACACATAGGGTCTTTATAGGTCTATGCTCGTTTAAGGTTGTGGGCTTCGCTACTTTGGGTATATGAACAATGGTCGATCTTTTCCAACTATCAGGATACACTCCTTTTTCCACCGAATAATTAAAAATATGAACAATAACAGGCCCTACAACAGGAAAGATCAATTTCAAAAAATCAGCAGAGATCTGATCATGACCTACTGACTTAGATGTGATTCGTTTTAAGGCAACCTCAGCCTTTTCCAACGTTATTGCACTCATCGTGAACGGTTCCCAGGTCACCTTTTCATTTAATACCCGCTCATAATAATCAAAAACATCCTGTCTAACGAGCCTTGTTTCAATTTTGCAAAAATGATCATTTAGTTCATCGGCAGAAAACAACAAATCTTCAAAACTCTTCTTTTGAGAACCTATTCCTTGTCCTCTAATAATTTTCCACCAATTCGATGAGTTACCAAAATTGTCCTCAAATAACTTTGCAAAATGTTTATTTTTTTTATTTCGTAATTCCTGTTTCACCCTATTTCTTATACGCTTGTACTGTTCCCGATCTTGTTCAGATTTAGATGTTTTCCACTTTTTATAACATATGTCCCTAATTTTCATCATATCTTTCAATTCAGCATCAATCCAAGGAGCTGGTGGTCGCTTCACTTTTTTCTGTTTCAAGGGGGCAAATTTATCACATAGTTCGATCACCTTAATAGTAGATAAGTCAACTTTTCTATTTATGTCCTTTTCTTTGTAAATATTAGTCCATATTATTTGTTTAGCGGTCTCTATCAATGCTTCTTTATTTACGTACTTATAGTCTCTAACTTGAATAGATTTATATTCTTTAGCCGCACCTTTTAAATTCAACGCACAATACACCAAGTCGTGTGCCGATAATCCAGGCAGAGGGATCTGCCCAAAAGAGAACACAATGTTTTGCGAATTTACAACCAACAAATCAATAAGGGTATCAGATCTATCCGTATGATGGGTTGATTCAAGTGGTAAATAACCCAAATTCAAATCGCTAAAGATTCTCCTAAGCTCACTACTATACAATGAGTCCTGTAACATGTCTGAGTTCATGTCCCCCATAATAAGAACATCTTGGTATTGAGGCTTTACAGTTGAGACAGTAAATCAAATACTGCGTTAATTTTACCTATCTTGGGAGGGCGGTATATAACTCCTACTAGGATATATTTATTTCCAATTCTCAACTGCACAAATATATATTCCGGGGACTTAGAATACTCACAGTTTGACTGTACTAGGACTTTGTATTGTATTGTATTTTTAATGTACAACGCGACTCCTCCACCTCCTTTTCCTGTTCTATCCACTCTAACTAAATTGTACAAATTCATTGCGTACTTATCTGACTTCATATCTGGCTAAAGAAACGTTTCCGACACACCAACTATATCAAATAGACCATCCGCAAAAATACCCGAAAATTCATCAAAATGTGCATGCAATGATTGTGCGTTAACATGAGCCACTTTAAAACTTCCCTGCAGCCATAGTTAGCCTTTCATTTAAGTAATTCCCTACTAACCGCGCCTACGAACATTGTTGAAAGTAACCAAACCTATAACGCCCCATTTAACTCTTCGTATTTCAGAACAAACAACATAACTTCCATATACATCCCTTCCAGCAATACTTACATAATATACCACTAAACTGCTAGTACTCCATTCAACACTTCTTATCTCTAAACCAACATAAACACTATTTCCATATACATCCCTTCCAATAATAATTTCATGATAATATAATCGCAAAACACCGTGACTATAAATGCACAAGTCAAGACCTATAATCACTTCTGTTGACTCCCACCCTGTCCGGTCCCTCACCTGTCCGATATATTCTGGGTAGATTCCTTCCTCTGGAGCTCTCGTAAAGTCGTGGAGGACCTGACGTGTATTGCGGGTTCGTCCTTTCCCTCGGCCTTTCTTAAAAAAATCTTGCCATAGCGAAACCATAAAAAACGATAGTTGTTTTCCCTCTTGAAATTCTTTGCGTCATTAAGCAGTTTCCTGTTATTAAACGTCAAGCTATGATTCACATAAACCTTCTCGTTATCACCCTCCATGAAACCAAGCTTCCTTGTGGTCAATGACGCCTTGTGCTTCCATACACCTTCAAAGAACATCTTTTTATCGATTTTCCGAACAAATTCAAGGGTAATCAGCCCTTGGAAACTTTTGTCAGCTCTCGGGCGGGTTCGATACAAGTCACTCACCATACTGTCTGTGATTGGATTTTGAATCAACTGACCAATCATTTTAATAATTGCCATTAAATCTTCGTTGACTTGCTTCGGGATCCCTACGATTTCGACGATATTGTCCCGTTGCTGCTGTCCGACTTCATTAATCTGAACCAACACATCATCAACACGGTCAGAGATCAGCGCGTTCGCAGTGTTAACGTCATTGAATTTCTTATCCAGCGCATCGACCTTCTTGGCCAAGGAATCAACTGTTGTAGTATTCCTCTCGATATTATCGCCGTAGGTATTCAAATGCTGTTGCGAGAGAGAGATATTTGCATTATATCAGCTGATATTTACAAAGCAATTTTTACGTATTCCAGGATCAGTATCTAGCGATGTTTGATGGAACTTAGAGCTTGATCGGCTAATCAGTAGATTTGCTAGCAGCGCATTAGAAACCGCGCTTAGATATTCGAAGGTATTTTTCAATGTTCGAGCCCTTAGGAAAAACGAACCGTTCTACGTAAAGCGTTGCGGGTGGTTTTAATCGATCCTTTGGGATCATATTTATCATTGACAAGCAATAAATCATTACTGTTACCTCGAAAGTTTTTGAGATCTCGATTTTGGAATGTTTAGCCCTTTAATGCTACCTTTTAGGGTTGACACAAATTAATGCCGACCTTCTAGGACTATCTAGACCCCAAATGCGATTTTTAACGCACGGTTCATGAAATTCTTCTTCCTTTATTTATTTCCATTTTTATATGTACAATGATACTGCCTGTTTATACTATCACAACACTACAAACAATTAATTAAACCTTAGACCTTCTTATTAGTTTGGTCTATCGATTTCGGAGAAGAGCCACGGACGGCGGACGGACGGATTTTTTTAAATTCAATTTTCGGATTCTACGCATCTTGAAACGTAAACCAAAAAATTTCTTGGTCGATTACAAAGGTTCATTATTGAAAATAATAAACCAAAATAACCCCCTCAAATTTTGCCACCTTACGTTTCAAGATGCACCATCTAGCTTTTTTCCAATACTACTGGACAGAAAATACGAAATTTGGTTTGAACAACGTATATTAGTCGGGGATGTCGCGTACGATTTCTGTTCTCCCTTTGCTGTTATATGTAGGTACCTATTACTATTTTTGCTTCCGGTTTTCTACTACTAAGTATTTTCTCTTCTTAATAGTACAATAAATTGAATAAGTACTGTTCGAGGTTTCAAACTACAATCTTCATTTATTCATCAAATCAACCAATTATTATTTTAACTCATGATGATTTAGAATTTCGATGGGACTGAATTCAGTAATGCCTAATTTCGATGCCGAAATAAATTTCAAATATACCTAACTAATTGAAATAAAATCTAATTCGCCTTCGCGACACGGGATGAGCCTGAAAGCTGGACATTACTCTCAATTAACTCCAGAGTTCAAACATTAAGGGCTTACAATTTATGAAAAATGTCAAAACTTTCATAATAAAGGGGTTATATTTTTGTTTTATCGAGACAGAACTTAGTTCGGCGGATTACCCGGAGCACTTGAAGACTAACTTTTTGCTCTCCATAAGATGAAAGTCTGCCAGGTTCGATCTTATTCGGTTTTCTCGTAGTAACTTACTGTATCTACACAACTGATGCTGCCTGACTATATGCTATGTATAGAATATTGATCTGTGTAGAATAGCTATCTACTCGTAATGCAGAAATAATACCTTTGAGTAACAATGTTTAGTGTTTTGTGTTGCATAGTTGTAATAGATGAACCTTTTCAAACTTGTAATAAGGCTTAATTTGCTAAAACTCAAGGTATAAATTGCAAGAAATAATTTGTAGAATTTTCATGATAATATATTTAGATACAATAAAAACGAGTTGCAAAGTAGCAACTAAACGTAGTAGAATCATCACAACAGCTTTATGGACAATTTCGGTTCCGTGCCAGTCTGTCGTCAATCCTTTACGCCAGCAAGAGTATCTCTAGTTTCATAGTACAATTTTGATTAAATTTCCAAGGAGATTGCAGATTAGCTCCAAAATGGACTTCTATTTAGGTTTTAACGCTCTGTAAAGTGAGCGCATGTGCAAACATTAACTTCCTGGAACACCTTTCTCTCGACCTAATAACACGAAGCCACTCGATATCGTAAAATTCGTTATCGTAAAATATTTTGGCCAAATCTGTTGAAATTGTGAGAGATTGTGCGAATTAGTCATCAGCTGATCTTCTGTAGGCTTATGAGCATCAAACCACTTTAAGGACGCGTTCCACCATAGGAGGTTAATCCAGAGTCGGGAGTTATACCTCAACAATGACAGTGAAATGCCTGGATTAACTCTGGATTAGTTCATGATCCTCCATGGTGCAACGGGCCCCAAGAGTACTAGCATGCGCAAACGTGAATTCGCTCAAAATTGATCATGAAAATGATCGAGAAAAAGTGCGATATACTGGGATGCGAGGGAGAAAGTGAGACAGATATGCTCCCTCAATATTTTAAAAGCAATAAATGTGTCATATTCCATTACACATACTTTCATAATCCAGCATTGAACTAGAAGAAAAGAGAGAGTGACTCAAAAAACACACTGCAGAATTTTGCGTAAGGATCACGGGATGTTTTGTAAAAATATGATTTATACTGCTTCAGATTCTTTCGATGTAGACCGTAGGATTTCCCTATGATATCATTGTTCTCCAATGTCTCATTTATGTATAAACAATGTTTCAGTTACAATTACAACAAGAGTTGCACGTCACCGTGCAATCAGGTTATATCAACAAGAGACGGTAAAATGGACTGAGCATCACTATGAGTTATTGTTTATTGTGTGCCTACCTTGCAAATGATATTGTTACGTTTCAGTACATGAAACGTATGTGCATCAAACCACTTTAAGGACGCGTTCCACCATAGGAGGTTAATCCAGAGTCGGGAGTAGATGAGATTGGCGATTGAGGAAGGTGTAAAATGCCACCGTGCGCTAGTGAAGAAGTCATTCAGAATCAGCTTGTAATGTCAACGAGAGCCATAAAAATATCCAGTATATATCCACACCACCAGCATACCCCAGAAATTAGGTGATCCGATTGAACATCGTAAAATTTGCTCAAACGCTTGACGACATACCGCGTCCATTTACAGCATCTCAGTTAGTACCGGCCGGTGAGATGTCCCATATGCAGGTAACGCTGATGATGCAGGACGTGGACGATCAACTGAGGATGAAGTTCGGTATTCAGTCGTTGATGAAGACAATGATGAGGTGGGTTTTGTCGTGGACATCGATTAGGTTGTTATAGTTGTTGTGAAGCTTACCTTTATTTAACAAATCAATTATTTTATTTTGTTATCGGATAATTTTATTGGAACTTTATTTACAAGAATCACTTGTATATTTATGACTAAGCACCCCATCAGTATTATACACACATATTTTCCCTGAATTTAAACAATAATTACTAAATACTGCTGCTTTAAAAATTCTTCTATTTTTTTTTGGTTTTAAATAAGTGATTATGGGGAAAAAATGGTGTAAAACTAGTTTGAATAAGATTAATTTTGGTTCATCCTAGAGTAGGTATCTACATCAAAGCTAACAATTGGGCCAAATTACTGCAAAACGCTGCAAATTATTACAAATTGGCTTATTATTTCTGTGCCCTTCTACACAGAACTTCGGTCTAAAATTATTAAATTCCGATGTAATATAATATGATCAGAACATGGCGCATTGCACCTCCCAAAAGGGTTAACTGAGCTGTGAGGCCGCACAGCTGATCAGTGTGAACTGATATTAAATTCTTGATATCACGAAGGAGGTCCATTTCAAATTGCAGATCCGTAGGTTGACATCAACATGCCTGCGTGGATATGGGCACCTGCAGAGGGAAAATTTATGCAATTAATTAAAACATCTACATTTTACTAGTCCCCCTGTTTTCAATATAACGATATTTATGAATTGAAAATAACAATTGAAAATAACATAAATGTATAGATCACTGAAATGGTTTTAATAATCACGAGAACTCCATAGCAGAATATAGTAAATCAAGATGTAGATAACGTAAAACTTCGAAATCTGTCATTAAGGAAACGGGGGAAATGATGCTTGAAGTAATTTACGTTAGCACACGCAAAAAGGAGTAATGATTTGACAAAAAATGAAATTTTTATGGTACATTCTACAGTCTGACCCGCACATTCCCAGAAAATATTATAGAAATCTAAATACGGTAAATACGGTGTTACCGTATGGGGAAGGACCAATAAATCGCACTTAGTTCCTTTGCAGACAGTTCAGAATGCATTGCTTAAAATACTTATCAATAAATCTTATATGTATCCTACTGCTAGATTATATTCAGAATTTAATGTACATAATGTAAAGACCATTTATCTAATAGAGTCTTGTACTCTTGTTTTTAAAGCGGGCATTAGGCTTGAGCACCTATGTAGCATTTGGCTTGTGCCTATGTGGCAGTGGAACTGCATCAACATCTAACATTTCCTCACCCCGCTGTTGTACAGAATTGCATCGCAGAAATTCGTACAATGCTGCTTTGAAATTTTTATCTATACACAAAATTAATCTGTCAATTTTCCCCTTTGTAAATGATTTTAAAAGATGAATATCGGGGATTCTTTCTGGCATTCAATAATTGTTGGGTACCATGGGGAATTGACGTTTTGTATTTCATGAGTGAATTCATAATTAATTTTAAACATTATTTTCATCCCGTTTATGGGTATTTATACTTTTTCAAAGTAGTTACTCCTGTTTCTGCCAGTTTTATTTTTATAATTTACTTTAAGTTATAGCGTAGACGGTATAGTCCAGTATTCTACAGCTGGGCGCCTCTTATTAATAATAAGATTCCACCAGGGGACCCAAGTTCTTTTGAACTTAAGCCTTGGTGGGAAAATTATTTGTTTGTTTGAAGTCCTTGATTGAATTTGTTTTAACTTAGCGTCCTTGAAAAATGTTCACTTTCTTTTTAAAAGAAGTATCTTGTTTTTATTCGTTTATTACTACTATTTTCAAGTACTACTGTTATTTGATTTTCTTATACATATGTTTTTGCCAAATAAATAAATAAATCTGATAAAAACAACAAAATAATCTTGTTCCTGAGATTTCACTTTCGCGGATGCACGGAAGCTACTAATGATACAATAATGTTGAAATTATTATGGAATAATCAAACCATTGTTCACCAACTATGCACCATACTCGAGCGAGATTAGACAACTAGGGCGTGAAAAAATTATGCTTGAAGTAATTTACGTTTGCGCTTGCGCAGAATGAAGTAATGATTTGAAAAGTATGAAAACGACCATTTACTGCTTAACCCGCACATTGCCTCAAAATTTCATCAGAATCGGATAAAAAACTGTTGAAATTACTCGCGCATGCGCAGTAGCTACTAATAATAGTATTATGTTATAATCACTTGGGAATGCTCAAATTAATCTCTTCCACTCATCCTCCGAATTTGAGCGCGATCGAACGAAGGGGCCGTGAGAAAATCATGCTTGATGGATTTTACGTTTGCGCATGCGCAGAGTCAAGTAACGATTTCGGACCATCTACACTCTAGCCCGCACATTCCATGGACATTTCATGAAAATCGCTTGAATATAGTGGAAATCAAGCTTGTTACAAGGATTTGAGAATACACGACAGACATACACATAGACACACACACCCACACGCTGAAAGACACGGAACAAAAGTTTTTCAGAATAGTCTAAAACGTAAAATGCGAGAGGAAATTTTACCACTGTAAGAAAACAACAACCTTGTGATTTTTTGAGACAAAAACTTTTTCATCTCTCAAAAGCGAATACAATGCTTTCGCTACCTATAGGTAGATTTGGGAACAATTTAAGAAATGAAATTAAGCATCTACGTACCAATGATTCACTAGTAGGTACTTCCGCACGGACAATAAGTTGATCATCTCGATTCCGCAAAATTAGAATAAATCCATTGGAACTACATCGCCTGATATTTCCATTTTTGGCGTGATATCAGCTGATTTTTATAATGCAATTTCTTTGTATCCCGGTCTCACTATCTAGCGATCGCTCATGGAATTCAAAGCTTGATCGTCTAATCAATAGATCCGCTAGCGGCGCGTGATTTCTCTATGTTCTCGCGCTTAGAAATTCGAAGGTTTTTTTTCTTGATGTTCAAGCCCTTAGGGAATGCGAACTATCAACGTTCAACGTTGCGGGTGGTTTTACTTAATCGATTCTGTGGGATCAAATTTATTATTGACAAGAAAAATTATTACTGTTAGAAAGTTTTCGAGATCTCGAATTTTGAATGTTTAGCCCTTTAATACTACCCTTTAGGGTTGATAAAAATTGATGCCTTTAATACAACCCTTTAGGGTTGATAAAAATTGATGCCGAGCTTCTAGGACCATCTAGACCCCAAATTTGATTTTTAACACAAGTTTCATATAGTTTGGTCTAGTATTTTCGGAGAAAAGCCGCGGACGGATTTTTTTAAATTCAATTTTTGGATTCTACGTATCTTGAAACGTAAACCAAAAAATTTTCAGGGAGTGTTGAAAAAAAAATTTTTTTTGGTCGATTGCAAAGGTTCAATATTGAAAATAATAAATCAATATCACTAGTTGAAATCAATTAAAAATTGAAAATTATGAACTTTTATTGATTGGATAATTGCTTCAGGGCACAGTTATCTTTCTGGGGAGGGGGATTTGACATCTCTTGAGTCTATTCAAGTGAATAAAGTGGTTATTCAATGCTTGCCTACGATTACAAAATGTTTTACCAGAATTAACGATGATAACCTGGTACCTCTTGATGAGAATGCATGAGCACCTCATCCTAGTGGTGAGTCTAGTAAATACACCAAATTTCAGGTTTCCAGTTCAACAACTTCTAAAGATATTGAGTTTTAAGCACTTTTTGATGATTTTGGACCACTATGGGACGGTAGTTTCAAGAAATTAAGAAATTGGAAGGGGAAACTATCCATTGCAATACAGGATTTTCTAAAGGTAACCGGGGGGGACGATAACTTGCATTAGACAAGGGTAATATTTAGTGTTAGAAGGAAAAAGTTAAGAATTCATTGCCCATTTAGCCTATGTTGGCAGTGTGTTGGGTGTGCTGGGGTCATGACAATGAATGCTGTAGGAAGGAGGAAGGGAGAGACAATCCAATTCCTCCTCCGGGAACACAGGAAATCGTGATTTGGAGTCCTGAGGAAGTTTGCTTCGTCTGGGATGTGTTCACAATCACAAGGCAAGTGGTCTGGGATGGTCCTCCTGATTGGAAACAGTCACGGTGCTTGCTTGCATTGCCGATTGTTATTACCGGCATTAGCAGGTTGGTGCCCGAATATTTGGATTCCAAAAAATACTCAAAACGCGGAGGTCCATGAAAAGGGACTCACCCTCTACCTTTTCCCATTTTTGCAGAATGGAGCGCAGATACGGGGTGAACCACACCGCTATGCCATATGACAAGGTTCGTTGCCCTGTCGAAGGGCTGAGGTGATTAGAATGCAACGCCCTGGGCATGGAAGAAGAGAGAGCCACCTTTCTTCTTCCATGCCATGGGGATGATCAGGAACTGACCCGCGTCAAGTGAAACAACGGTTGTGGTAGTGCTGGTGGTTGGGGGGGGGGGGGGGGGGGGGGTCAATAATATGGAAAGAAGGATCTATTCACATAGGAAAACTAGGCCAGGGAAAACTATTTCTCAATCTTTTTTAAGTCTCCAAAGATGAAAATGTTCTTCCCCTGGCTGTTTCAGTTGATAACAGCTTAGCTTCCTGAACTAAATCTTTGACAGTACATCATGCTTTCAATTTATACAGTATTATTCTCAATCAACAATGCATCTAGTTACTGTAGAGTCTAAGCTCTTCACCGCTAAACTATTTTAGTAGTATCTACCTTTACAAAGGAAGCTAATTAGCTTTGTGGATTTCCATTTGAAATTTCACGAATTAGAACTCAAACTATATTAGCATGTTAGTACTTTCAACATAGTTACTCTTAAAATGAGTTTAAAGGGAGAACCCCCAACTCCGAGTCAAGAGATTGTGTTGGAATTTCTGAATTTCTCATTTTTGATCCACGAGTCGTATTCTGTACCCATGAAAACCACCGAATGCGAAATTTCAGCTCAAAATTCCAAGTGTTTGGACTAAGTGAAAAAACGATAGAATGATGGAACCACCCAATACAATGTCATATTGACCCTTACTAGGCCTATTGAAGTCATAGGTGAATGGCGCTCAGATTCACCCCCCCCCCCCCCCTTCCCCCTACAGGCTGACGTCATTTACCTTTATTTACACGCTATTTTCGCCACTTCCAATCGTGCTATGCCCTTCATATTGCACGTTTTTGGGAAGCTATCTCGTCAAGATCTTTTATCTGATGGATCAAATTAAGTGAAATGGCCCAAAGGGGCTATCTCTACCTGCACATTATACAATAACATTGGTGTTAACGTAGATGCCTCACTCTTGGATCTTTTATCTATGTCGGATTTGGTGATGTGGGCCTTGCCCCTTCTTCCGAATCCGTCGAGTAAAACGGACCCCGAAATTGCGGTGGAGGGCTCCGGCAGCGTCGGATGGTGGCACCCCTGGCGAGCCACCTCCTTGTTCCACCCCGGCATCCGCCGCCCCTCAGTCCCGGTCTGGCTCTGTACCGAGTTGCCTCGTCCCGAGACGATTCTCCCCTTCGCTGTTCGCCCGACCGACCGCCAGCCCACGCACGCTAAATCCCCATCTCGGCCCGGTCCGCCCCTTTCGACGGATCTCCCAACCCCTCGTCAGTGTCTTGTCTAACTCAGGTAAGAGGGAGGCCCTGCAACTGATCGACATTGCATATCGTCGACAACTTGACATGAAATATGAGCGTATGCAGCAACCAATCCACATCGAAAAAAAAAAAAAATTTAAAAAAAGAGAAAAAAGAAAATGGTCTGCACTTCTAGCAGACATTCACCGAACTCCATTTAGCAAACAGGCGAAAATTAGATCATAAGTGTCAAGCTGGCAACACCATCTAACTAACAAGCCCAGTTACTTATGTGATCCTTCAGGTTTTCACTTTTGATTCGAAGAACCGTAAAAAAAAAAAACTAATTTCTCTCATCGTTATTCCACGATACAACTGAAGATACTCTTATTAATAAGCTGCACTTTCCAATCTGTCATTCCTCAGTCAAAACCCAAACAAAAGAAAAAAAAAGAAGTATTTTCCGATGTATGAAAATTGATTGTATTAAAAAAAATTTCAGACATATTCATTAAACGAAGTGGGGAATGATTTTTTTGATTCATAGTATTTCGGGATTCCGTCAAACAGATAGACCCGTTAGCTAACAGTACGCTACGTACCCATCTAGAGAAGAGCTCAAGTGTTGAGTACTACGAACACAGCACATTCTACTTATTATTTCCTGTAGATTTGGTTTTAAATATCATAAATTTTATCATTACTGATTTAGCAATTATCGACTCATTCTTCCTTAGATTAAAATATATTGCGTGCAGGGCACTTTTTAGTTCTTTTCATTTCATAGAATAAAACTTAATTCAATAAGTTATCGCTATAAAACCTAAAATATTTATATGTGTCCTACTTTGGGAGAGTTGCATAAACTCTTCTAATTTCTTTTGGATTTTTGTTTAAGGTTTAATCTGTTTTTGTTTCTCTTGCTAATTAAGAATTTTTCGTACTACGTAAGTTACTATCATTCCGGCACTAAAAGCTAGCAGTTTTGAAAATACTGAGCTTATTCCTACTAATGTTTTAGCAAAATGTTAAAGGAAAATGAAGCTATTGCAATAACTAATTGCAGCTTTCATCAATGTACCTATATAACGCAGGGCTCGAAATAAAGTTCCAGAAATAATAAAAGCTCCGACAATAATGACCCGAAATTATAACTTTATCATTATTTTCCGACGTAGAGCCATCCTGTAAGAGTTTCTCTGCATCATCTCCATCAAATTCCACTCCACGGCAATAACGTTTCAGTCCGGAACCGTTCCAGCCTGGAAAGAAATATTTCGTTCCTCAATTTATATCGGTTTTACTTTTGTGCTCAAAACTAACAGGAAATGCTCTGAAATAATGCTTGGAGTCTCTGACAAGGTATTTTTCTTTATTGCCAAAAAAAAACTATTCATTTCAGAAATAAATCCGCCTTATCATGTCATAATGTAACGAATAGTTAAAGGGAAACATACTTCCACTAATTTCATTCGACTCTTTTTGACGTAAAACTAATTTGGAAATTCATGAAATCGCCTTCGGACAGCCATTTTTGCGACTTTTCAAGAAAAAAATGGTATTCAAAATTTGGCATTTATTTTTTTTTTCTTCAGCATTTGGTAGCTTAAAGTTCTCGCAGTTTCCATACGAATGCTGTTGGAGGGGTTAAACAAGAAAAACACGTCTTATATAGCATTTTGAATCTCCTGGACAGCACAATAACATTTTATTTATTTGAGACAAATCCAGGTAATCGACCTTCAAAATCCGTAGCACCTCGATATTCAGTCTTGTACTAGTCCTATACATCCATTTCGGGCCTCCCTTGCGGCCTAAACCACGATATTCAGTCTTAAACCAGTCCTATACATTCGTTTCGGGCCTTTCTTCCAGTCTTAAACTTAGCCTATACACCCAGGGCGAATACCCTGATATTTTGTCGTTTTTAGTCACCTATTCACCAAAACATTTACCTATTATTCACGAGTCTACATGAATAGGAATGGGACGACTCTCCATACGACTCTGTGCTAAGACAACTGGAACAACCTCATTTTTTTACCCATTTTTCACCTATAAAAACCCGTGGAGTTACAAAACTGGATGTAGAATCTTGTATATCTACTGAATATAGCAAAATAGTAGGTGGAACGAAATTCAAGAGAACGGAATTTTTTCGTTCCAGAGAGGAACAATATTACCTGGACCAAAAAATATCGCTCCAGCAGATTTTGTTCTGTCTCTGAACGTTAGTTTGTGGAACTTCACAATTTCGTGTCTTTTCTACTCTCCTGCTTACTCAAGGAAGTTGAAATTCGGCAGAGAGATTCTCTGGGACCTTATGAGACGAATAAATTGATGGGCTCTATTCTGATCAGCTGAGTTAGTAAGTTGTCTCCTATTCACCTGGAATGTGAAATTTGATAATGTCTAGGACATTTATTTTTTATTTGCCAATACGGGCAAGCCCAATATATTTGATTAAAATAATTACGTATGAAAAACTGAAATGGTGTAATCAAGAAATAAATAAAACGTTTGACAAAAAGTGTAGGTAAAATAACTGTGAAAGTTTACATAATAGATAGACAGAAATAAGTGAGATGTGACGAAAGAAACAAACATGGCATAGATAATTTGGGGACGAATTGAAAATCGGTTAGGAGCCAAGTTCATAGGTTATGGCGTAATAAGAAGGGCAAAGTTTGTCATAAAGTTGGCAGGGAGACATTAAAAAAGTCAATTTCAGGGCACTGGTTCAATACATAATTGGCTTCTCTTGGCAGTCCGGCTAACGGGAGGTTGTGCATGTAGTTGGCCTGAGTAAATGGAGTCCTAAACAAGTCATTTGAGCGGGAAGCCGGGCGAAGCACTAGGAGCTTCAACTCCTCAAGGAATGAAGGGCAGTCCACACGGCCCAACAGCAACTTACGGGGGAACGAAACGTCTAAGGCGAGCCTCTGGATTGGAGACAGAGTGCACCACAGTGCTCATTGAGACTCCTGTAGCACACATTGTCCTGGGCAGTATGGAGCTTAAAAGCTACATATCGTAGGAACCTGTTGTGCACTCTCTCCATCTGGTAAATATGGCACTTGTAGTATGGGCTCCAGACCACAGAAGCGTTCTCCAGGATTGGGAGTACTACTGTCTTGTAGGGAGCTATTATAGCAGGTACGAGTTTGAACTCCCTTGTGTTTTGCTTGATGAAACCCTGCAAACGCATCGAGACAAAAGAAATGTGATCGGCAAAGGTAAGCTGGTGATCCAGTATCACACCAAGATCCCAGATTGATTACTCTTGACCAAGCAATGAGGCTACAATTGTGAAATCTAGAATCAGTGGAGCAGAAGAGTGATGAAACGTCATGACTGAGCACTTCGAATAGTTAAGGGTCAAACCACTGGACGAACACCACCCATCAAGAGCAGTCAATCCATCATGAAGGATCAGGCAATCAGCCTGGAACTCCCTGACTCGGAAGATTTTCAAATCGTCTGCTATGAGAAGGAATTTGACATTATTGAGGGCTGTGCACACGGTGTTAATGACCAAGAGAAGGAGCAAGGGGACGATATAGGACCTCTGGGGGGGACCCCGGGCGATGCAAGGGATTAACAAAAGTACGAGTTCTACTCTGATCTATGTGAGCTGAATTCCCCCTTGTTAACCCAAGGATATTTAAATCTGACAGGGAGCTCCTCTCGGACAACAAAAGTAAAATGAAATGACTGACTCCATCCTGACAAGCCCGTACATTCCAACCTTTCCCTCCTAGACCACCATGAATGTGTGATATCCCCTCAAAAAGACGTTCTACTCACCGAAGATAACAGCCCACAAAATACACGATATCACCCAATTTGGGCCAAGCCAGTAGTCGGTTTCTCTCACTCTTTTTGACTGGGTTCGAGAGTGAGACTCTTCTTCAACGGCTTGGCCGATTTTCACCAAACGCACAACTATATTGGTAAGTGTGGTAGTGGATTTACACATCTCACCGAGACCTAAACACTACAGGGTTGAAAAATCACTGAAAATCGAGTGATGGGTCATTTCTTCATGAAATTTCACGCAAAATAAAAAATGAGGGTTCCCATTTAAAATGCACAACGCGCAGTATTGACATTTTTGAGATCCTTACAAAAAAACATTAAGATTGGGGGAAAAATGTTTTTTGACCCATTATTAACGATTTTAGCTGGAGGGGGAGTTTTTGGGGACACCCTGTACATTCCTAATGTTGAATAATAATATATTTCATTTATAAATTATATGGGGATGTAAACCCTTTAATTACAATGAATTTTACAAGTTTCTTGCCATTTTACTTGATTCAGAATACTCAGGTGATAAACGGTTTTTGTCGAAACACTTCGTTATTCGAAGTTATAAAAATTAAATTCGTGGGTAATAATTTCACAACTTATCACAGTTTGAGTAAAATTCCCCCCGTACTTAACAATACGCCACTTTCTCCACCGTTTTTAGTAACTCGTTTCAACGACACCACCACCAATCCCCTTAGCTGAAGTGGCTGCTTTTTGTTTGTTCCGTTTCAAAAGCAACGCGAGGCAACTCTGAAAGCGAAACTGTTAACCCTCGCAACTCCTTCATCAAGTGGTAATTCGTTCATACTCAGCCGAGAAAAGTTTGAACTCGTCTGATGTGCGTCAAAGTTCCTTAAGTCCGTCAAAGCGAACGAGCAGAAGCCCTTGGGGGCGTGACAAGTTGTACTTTCTCCCCCTTTCCAAAGTGCCTCCGGGTAAAGCATGCAATAACACAATCAAAATCCGGTTGTTCGTCGATTTACGGCGTCTAGAGCGGAAGGGGACCCCGTAAGTCATACTAGAGTAATTGGGTTTGAAAATTCTTGAAAGCTCGTTTCCTAAGACTCCGAGACATCCTTCCCACTGAAAGTTTGCCCGCTTCTCGGCCCTAGTAGTTTCAACGGAGAGCTCACAAACCCTCTCCATTTAATATAAAATTATGGGTATCGATGTAACGTAATCTGAAATATGTAACAATTGAATTTCAACAATTCAGTTTTAAGGTTGGCTGCTAGCAATATTACGGTTTCAGGCCAATCATCGGCCGATTTCGATTTTGGGAAACTCCTGTCATGTATATAGTACGTATGTATAGTGAAAAGTTACGAATCGTTCAAAATTCAATTTTCGGTATCAACAAATTATGAATCGACCAACTTATAAATAATAATATTGTGGTATTTTTTGAATTTTGGTTTAAAATTGTCAATATCTAATGAATGAACCATTGTAATCGACCAAGAAAAGATTTTTAACCCCCCCCAGAAACTTTTTTGGTTTACGTTTCAAGATGCTTAGAATCTAAAAAAAAAGTTTTATTCTTTAAATGGTTTATTATTTCTGTGTTAGATAGCCCTTCTACGCAGATCATTGGTCTATAATTATTAAACCCCGTATGTAATATATGTATGATCAGAACATGGCGCATCGCGCCTCTGAGAGGGGTTCACACTTTTACAGATCCAAGACCACGTAATTTTACGCTTCACGGTAAGGATATTTAAGAAAACGGGAAAATGATGCTTGAAGTAATTTACGTTAGCGCATGCCCGGAATGGAGTAATGATTTGAGAAAAATGAAATCGGTAAGGTACAATATACAGCCTAACCCACAAATTACCAAATTACACTTTCGCGCATGAGCAGGAGCTAATAATAATGCAATCATGTTGAAATTAACATGGACTAATTAAACCATCATCCCCCAACTATGCACCAAATTTGATCGGGATCGGAAGACTAGGGCGTAAAAAAATGATGCTTGAAGGAATTTACGTTTGCGCATACGCCGAGTGAAGTATTGATTTGGGAACAAGGAAACTCATAGGGGAAAAATTTCACCCCAGCGCGCACATACCATGAAAATTTTATTAGAACCGGTTGAATATTGTGAAAATTTAGCTTCTTACAAATATCTGTGGACATAAACTCACAGATACACACAGAGATAGAGAGTGAGACACGGAACGAAAGTTATTCAGAATAGTCTAAAACGTAAAATGCGAGTGGTAATTTTACCACAGTAAAAAAAAAAAAACAACAGCCGTTTCATTTTAGTGGAGACCACAACTTTTAAATCTATCGAGTTCTTTTTCATGATCGTATGTGTACAAATGTCCGTTAGTTACTGAAAAATTAAATCCAAATACGATAGAGTTGATTCGTGCGTGCTCGGCATAGGTTCCGTATTTGTTACAATAATCTAAATATTGTCGATAGCAGTGAGCTACAAAATTAATTAAATAATTTGCGTTTACAAACCACAATTATTAAATTTAATCGAGCTATATTGACGATTTCGTCCCTAAATCGAAACAAATTTTTAACGCCATTTTGCGGGCTTCCTGGGCTGATTTTTACTAAAGCGAGAGAGATTTTAGGGAAATCTTCATCCAAGTACGTGTCATGTAATGCTGCCCATTCAATGTTTTAGTGAACGTCAAGGTTGACCGTTTTAATGATATCTTAAAATCAATAATTACTACGCGAAAGAAACCATTTTGTCACCAAAATTTTTTTTCAACCAATTACCTACCTACCTTCTATCAATTTAATTATTTTCATTGAGCAAACTGGGCGTTGAACTAAAAAGGGTGCCTTCAACCGGTATAAATAAGTTCTTAATTTAATTTGAAGGACAAATATAATGATAAAAAACTGTATCTCAAATAACTTCATGGAGCAAAAAATCTTCAATGTTAATAGTTTCTGTGGTGGTAGCCATCTCTACTCGAGTGTTGAGGGGTTTTTTAAAATTCAAGTGACAAATTCCCCACAAATAGTTACTACCTATTTACGGATTCGTATTAGCAGTAATAACTTAGTGGTTTGTTATGGGTCTGGACTGCCTCCAAGTAAAACTTTCCATTTAGTGGGTTAGAACTAGATACAACACTCATACTGTATGTTAGCCCCCCCCCCCCCCCCAACCTTACTACACCTACTTGAAAAGCTTTATTACTTACAGTACCTGATGTGGGCGGGGATTTGCAGGGGTGCTGGGATAAATGACAAGACAACGATTTAATGTACCTAATGGTACGAAACAACTCCCTTCCCCTGAACTTCCTAACAGTACGTCTTATAGTAATTTTTAATGACAAGCAACGTGTGCCCAACTTTTGACGAGACCCCATAGTATTTTATTTGTCTCTTTGTTATGTTTAGTACCTGATGAGACCCCGGCGAAACTAGCTGTACTTGTTAAATTTATATACTGGAAGAAACCTAAGATATCTTTACCCCTCAACCCTTACATCTTCAATGTTTTTTCCCTGTTACAGTCCTTCTCTTTGTAAAATAAACTCCGATATTATATGTTTGCTGTAAAATTGTAGCAGCTATATAGACAGTTTGTTCGACAGTCTTAGAAATCTATTCGATCCCTCATTACTTTTTGAATGTTAGTAACAGACGGGGACAAGCTGGAATTGTTATTTATTGTGGGATGAATAATTTAATTTTGGGTTATTAACTATGCATAACTAGCTGTGTATTTCTGCTTTCTACACATCTGCAATTCTACACCATTTTTCAATCAGCTTGAAGATTGGATCACTTGGTTATAACGCTAAAAGTCTATATATTTTCCGAAACTTCAACTTCCCAAAATATTCCTAATATTTCGGGTTATGGAGAAGCCGTTCTTAAAGGAACTTTATACTTCAAAAGAAACGCCCATAACAAATTTCAAGCTTCTATAGGCCATTAGTTAGGTCTGTACAATGATACGTGAGTGATTGGTATATGAAAAATATATACCTAGTAAATTAATATTATTTAATTCATAATATTATTATTCCTACAAAATTCACTATCACATATTCCCGCTATGTTGCGCGATACAGTAATTGAACTGAAATGCACCTGTCAGCTATGCTTCCCATTACGACAATTTTTGCTGCAAATGATGTTCACGCTGCATAACTGGGACAATATTTCCTCAACATCGTCTATTACTTGCATCTGTAAAAATACCAGCTCTAAAAATTCTCAATAAAATCCGAGTGCCGTTTCTTTAAATTTATTGCTTCCACTTATCGTGGAATTGTAAAAAATGTCAAGAACTCGTGTTGAAAAAATGCAGTACCTACCGGTTAGCGAATAGTTTATTCGATTAATTCCAATAGATTTAAGCTTTGTGAATCGCCGACCCAGGTCCCCCGAGGACTAAGAATTAAAAAAGCTCATACTCAGCTCCGAGTCGCCAACTGGCTTTTTCGTTCAATCATTCGACTCAATCCACTTTTTTCAATATTTGACTTCCCATTAACGGCCGTCAGCTTTAATATCGCCCGTACGTTTCCTTCATTTCTGCCCCCGAGACCTTAATTAGTATACTTTCCAATCAGCTAACAAAATTGATTGATTCGTCAATTTGTTTGCTTTCTTTTACTCGTTAAGCCTATCAGAACGGACTTAATTCATCCAAGTCTGGATACACTTGGGGGACTGATAATGAGGAGTCATGCTCTAATTGAGCGGTATGTGGAATATGAATAAACATCGTATAATAATATCCTGAGGGTGAGGGTAGAATTAATTGCTTCCGAGGCTACCCTTAGGTAGGGGAAACATTGTTTTCACTTTCGGGAAATGAAAAAAAAAAAAAAAAAAAGTTTTTCTCCTAAATAAAATTTTTTACTTGAGTTTCACGGTTTAATCCATTCAGAACAACTTTCGTTTCGTGTGGAGCTGTCGCTCTCTGTGTCCTTGTATCCGTTAACATGCTTAATTTCTACAGTTTCCATCAGATTTTGGTAAAAATTTCATGGGTTATGCGGTGGAATGGTCCTCTATCAGTTTCATTGACTTAAAATCCATTATGTATAACTGTCTCACGGCCTAGTAGTTTGCTGTTGCTTTATTTAGTAGTAGTAGTGAAAATAACAAATTTCGCCATAACAAAACGATACACAATGAAACATACGGATCATCGTCGGCCATAACTCAGTTCAGAAGGCAGTTGGGAAGAGACGATTCAATAATCTCATAAATTTCAACACAATCGTATTGTTAGTTGCTTTCGCGCATGCGCGATTTTGAATTACTTCCAACAAACATCACTTCTCTTTTGATACAATTTTTAGGGATTGTGTTAGACCAAAGATGGTTCTCTATAATCAGTAAAGCATCAATAGTTTGAACTACGCGTGGATTAAATGGATTTGGCACCGATTTCCGGTTAGAATCCGTTTCACCGACTTTTACGTTAAGTTCACTCTTGAATGATTCCAAATGCTCCATAATGTTTTCTCGATCGAAAGTCTAGAAACAGTCAAGAAACAAATCGCAAATATAAAGATACCAACGTAGATACTCGTTCCGTTTTTCTGTTCTCTCATTTACTTTTTTTTTTGGATGTAGAGTATTAAGTTTTCTTACATGTCTCGCAGACTACTGGTGGTCCAAGGACCATAAAATGTTAAGAACCACTGGTATATATAAATGTGACTGCTTCTCCTTAGTTTATCCAGTCGACGTTGTATGGGGAATGATTTATTTAAGTGTTATGTTATTTAGAAAAAAGTGCCATTTTTTATAGTTAAACATTATTTTGAACGCTACGCGCCAACATTTCAGGAATTGATAAAAATATAATTTCGTACTGAACGGCAAGGGCTTTTCCTTTCGATAACTTGAAGACACAAAACGCAGACTGGCTAGTTAAGAAGCAAGTGGATCACGTAACGCTCAACTAGTTAATCTGATATCGGGAACATCTCGCCTATCTCTGCACGTGTAGCAAATTTCCAGTTACAATTGATGTGAATTCACTGCATCAACATACACGATCTCACCTCCCATTCAGTTCTTCGCGGCAATCCGTGTAACAAGGGTGCTCTGCTGAAAGGTTCGGATTTTAAACTTATAGTTTTAAATATATGCTCACCATAATAAGAAGGATATTGTTCGGAGCCGAAACCAGCCCTCCAGTCCCATTTGAAGACGTTTGAATTCGGCACATATCTGCAGCGATATTCTTCCTTTATTCCATTCCTGTCTATCATTTCCCTTATTCTAGCCTTCTCATGTGCTACTCACTTCGTAACTGTACGCGTTCATGACCGCGCCTCCGCTTCCATTATTCGCTTTTACTGCTTATATATATATATATATATATATATATATATATATATGCACTTGATTGTGGACACTGTGCTACTGCACTATATACTAATTAAAGTTTAAGAAATTTTACAGAAATAAAGAGGAAAAGGTTTTTGATATTTCGAATTAGTCTTTGTCAAAATTAGAAGTATATCGCGCCTCGCCGAGGGGCTTCGCCCCCCTGGACCCCCCTAATCTATACTCGGCGCTTCGCGCCTCGCCGGGTCTTTTCTCTTTTGTACTGCGTATAAAACGAGGATAATTTGCTATGCAATTCTTAGCCTGAATCAACTTAGTTTTGGAATGTAGCCAGGTACGTAAGGAGAGGGAAATTGGTAGCTTGAAATGTGAACATTTATCACATAAATCAAGCGCTTTCCAACGAGTGGCGAACGATTTTTGTGCGATGAAAACTGCGGAAGTTTCATTCCCCTAACAATGGCTGGGTTGTACGTGAAAAACACTGAAATTGTGACACAGTCTATAGCAACTACTCAACTACTCGGTTGTACGTGAAAATCATCGTTAATTTCGTTACGGACATTACAAAAAAAATTATTGGGGGTCGGCCTATGAATTGCATAGCAATTAATATATTAATTAATAATTTGGCCGACCCCCAATAATTTTTTTTGTAATGTCCGTAACGAAATTAACGATGATTTTCACGTACAACCGAGTAGTTGAGTTGTTGCTATAGACTGTGTCACAATTTCAGTGTTTTTCACTTACAACCCAGCCGTTGTTAGGGGAATGAAACTTCCGCAGTTTTCATCGCACAAAAATCGTTCGCCACTCGTGAATGGAAAGCGCTTGATTTATGTCATAAATGTTCACATTTCAAGCTACCAATTTCCCTCTCCATACGTACCTGGCTACATTCTAAAACTAAGTTGATTCAGGCTAAGAATTGCATAGCAAATTATCCTCGTTTTCTACGCAGTAGAAAAGAGAAAAGATCCGGCGAGGCGCGAAGCGCCGAGGATAGATTAGGGGGGTCCAGAGGGGCGAGGCCCCCAGGCGAGGCGCGAATATATATATATATATATATATATATATATATATATAATATGAATATATATATAAATATAAAATATGAATATATATAAATATATATATATATATATATATAAGGTTTTTTAAATATATATATATATATATATATATATATATATATTAAATCAAGCTTACAGTTGGTATTTGGTTCGATCGTCGTTTCGGGCAGGAGTACATATCTTTTTCAACGATGGGGAACTGGCTGCAACGACGGGGGCCCCCCTTCATCTCTGGTTGCACCAAACACGTGATTCAGCACAAGCTCCTTTACCTAATACCTATTTTTCCTGATTCCTAGTACGATTTCAGCGTCCTCCACTTGCGGCTCGAGGGCTGGGCTTGCGACACTATACGTATTTGTCGAACAATTCGGATAGTTTGCATAAGGTTCCTGTACCTATTTATTACCTATTGGTCAACTTGGTGAACCATGTTCTTAGGGTGATAAATTTTCCTGGCATAATTACCAGCGTTTCCTTTTGAAATACAGTCCACTAACGGGGGTACGGAATACCTCCATCAACAGACATATAAGAGACAACTTGGCAGGCGCACTTTCCTTTCTCTCTTATTCTGTTTCGCAAAGTATGGCACTTTGACTAGACTACTTTATTTTCATTATTTGTTGTTAGCAAGAAACGTGGAACCACGAAAAGTTTCAATACCTGTTTAAAATTGTATACTATTAAAATTATATTATAGAAAATCATTTTAATCGCTCTGGTCTTCTATTTCATCTAGATGAGAAGAGAAAGAGTCTCTGTTTGCGATGAGTTTTTCATATTCATATTCATTCACATATCATATCCATATATCATATCAGGGAAGGTATTGATACTTCTCTGCTTCTGTTATTGCAACTTTTTCCCAGTGCCGACTTCTAGCGGCTCGACCGCTATTTTATAATACCTAATCCGAAAACCAACCTGATATACTTAATTTAATTACTGTAATAAAAAGCTTCAGTGGCGAGTGGCTCATTTACCGATGTATTGCTTTCTGAATTCTTAAATTCGAGATTTACCTCTTGCATGTGATAACAACTCCTCTGGAGGTATCAAGGTGTTAGATGCTATGTATCGAAGTAACCAAGAAATGAAGAAACATAGTGGTAGAAATGGAGTTTTGGAAGCGATTCACTGTTGTGCACGCTTAGAAGCTACCATAGACCCAAATAATGGTCAAAGAGGACCTTTAGAGCATCACTTGCCATAGAATTTTTTTACGGTTTGTAAGGGTAAGATTTGTTTGTCTCTTGATCCCTTAGTTTTGACGAGATTAAACAGTTCCCGTTTTGGTCTCAATACGCACCGTCAGGCTCGTGAGACACTTGACCATAACCAGAGAGTATACTTCCCCTGTCTCCGCGCTGCTTTAGGAAGAATAACAAATGATAAGTGGATTGGTTAATACTGCTGACAAGCATGATGACAATTTTGAAATGGTCAACACGTATTTATTATGATTATTCGGACATTTGTTCGTTCTTCAAATACACTTATATGACCAGGTTATAACATATGTTTGTTAGCGCTAGAGAACACTACCTACAATCCTTTACACTCCTATATACACACCTACCTAAGCCTCCGGAATTCACTACTCCGTCTCGCGCAGGTTTATCGGGCACGGCGCGACCGAGGAAACCGCGGGACGTTTTCTTGAAGTGTCTGGTCGGAGAGACTGTTTTTTGGTAGTAGATGGAAAAGGGGGGTGTTCGCTTACCGTTGGCTGAACGGCTCTCTGTTGATCTTGAATCCTCCTCAGCATTTGCGTCTCTTGGCTAGGGAGACTCGCTGATCTTCGGCTGCCGATTCTTCTTGGCGTCATAGGTACGTGGGCGCCGAAGAGTGGGAGACCTGCAACCGGTCCGTCTTCCATTGCTCCCTCAACGGACAAAATTCCGCCTCCGGACGGGTACACAATTTCAGAAACAAGACCTCGAGCTGATGCTCGTCAAACAGTTTTATTCATTCGTCCTGGGCGTGTCTGCTTTTGGTGGGCCCAATCATCGCCCAGAAATTTCTTCCGTCGTTCCTTCTAATTGTTCATTCCATTCATTGGGTACAAGTTTTCGTGACGTATAAGTTACAGGGCGGTCAACGATTCTCCTTACCCCTTTCCAGGGTGCGAGTGGGGGAATTTAGCCTCTTTTCAACGTCACGTCATGTCTCATAATCCGCTGACATCAGCGCTGGTTGATTTCCGATAATTGTTAACATTCTAAATTGTATTTCTATTTCTTCAATGGTTAAGCAGTTTTTGTTAAATTTTATCCGTAGTTATTCATAAATGTGAATTTTCTTTCTCTGAATTTCTGAATTTTATTTCTGTGGGCATTCCGTGTTTAGCGTTTTCAAAATTCACTCGTTCGTGGTTCAATTCTGCTTTCTTAATTTCCTCTTGAATGTGGTGATTCTCTCCAGTTGAATGTATTTTCTATACGTGCAGTTCCGTGGGTCTCCTCTGTATTATGCGGGTTTTTCTTCCGCCATGTGGGTCCGTTATTAATCATTTATACAATTTTGGTGAAAGCTCGTGGTTATTGAGGAACTTTTGCGCCAGTATTTTAGAGGTTTTGTGGCGTTTGGACCCCAATGTGAATTCGGTCGCTAGTGTACGTGTGTGCGCCGTGATGGCGATCCGTTGGGTGCTGTCTGGAGTGCTGCATGTTTACATATTTAGTTTCTTTTTTATTTTTGCATGCCTTAAGCGTGTTTACCGTTCTAATTTTTATGTGATAAGAAGTAATTAATTAATTAGTTAACTTAATTTAATTTTATTATCGTCTTTCTTAACTAGTACCTACGCGTTCCTTATTTTATTAATTTTACGGGAATTTCCCGAGAGTGTTGAGATCCATTTTTGTTTTTCCCCGTGTTATACAGGGTGTGTATCCTGATTGTTGATATGTGTGTGACAACGGAAACGTGTGTTAACGATGACATATAATATATAGGGTGAGTTAAACTACCTTATTCTAGCGAATTTTTCCGTATTAAAACGCTTGTTAAAGATGACTTAGTATAACATTTTGGGTTTGTTCATGCACAAATATACATTTTAGACACATTATCTTGTTGTTCATGCAAAAAATATCTTATTCTAGGTACAACCAAACGCTGTATGCTCCAACGCTTATTTGTATGCGAACGCACTCCTAGTGTGGTGCAATTTTTTCTATTATTTACCGTCTTTCAATATCTCGTCCCTTGTCAGTGCTTGAACTTCATCGTCACCTTCTTTATATTAATTATTTCCCCAATCTCCGTTATTCGGTAATACATCAATCAAATTTTGTAAATTCCCATAATTCGCAGAATTCCGTTAGTTAGTGGTTTTATCGTCTACTTTAATCTCCCTTTCAATTGCGGATTTTCTGCGTTTTTGTTATTGTGTTATTTTAAGTTCTCCGAGTCAATTTTTGAGGATTTTTAAGTTTATTTTTTCGCTGAGCCTAAGCGTTGATCTACTTTGTGGGGTGTCCATAAATTTCGTTTATTTTTAATTTTTGGTTACTTGTGCTAATTTGGTTTCAACTTTAATCTCTTCGTTTCGTTTCAATCTTAAATTAATTTTTTTTTTGTTTCAATCAATTTTCTAATGCATTTTTTAAATTTATTTATTTTTTATTTTCATTAAATTTTGTTTGTTTGTTTGGGAGCGGAACTTGTTCGAACTTCGCGCCTTCACAATTTGTAAGGGTGTTTGTCGGGGGGGGGGGGATTTGATCTTAATTTCTTGTCACTTTGATTTAAACGCCTAATGTAATTTTTCGTTTAGTCAATTAATTTTTGTTTGGGGCCTAACTCGGTCGAAACCGCGCCTCCACCATTTGTAAGGGTAAGATTTGTTTGTCTCTTAATCCCTTAGTTTTCACGAGATTGAAAGATTCCCGTTTTGGTCTCAATACGCACCGTCAGGCTCGAGAGACACTTGACCATAACCAGAGAGTATACTTCCCTGTCTCCGCGCTACTTTAGGAAGAATAACAAATGATAAATGGATTGGTTAATAATGATGACAAGCATGATGACAATTTTGAAATGGTCAACACGTATTTATTATGATTATTCGGACATTTGTTCGTTCTTCAAATACACTTATATGACCAGGTTATGACATATGTTTGTTAGTGCTAGAGAACACTACCTACAATCCTTTACACTCCTATATACACACCTACCTAAGCCTCCGGAATTCACTACTCCGTCTCGCGCAGGTTTATCGGGCACGGCGTACCGAGGAAACCGCGGGACGTTTTCTTGAAGTGTCTGGGTGTACTCAAGTGGGTGTCGGAGAGACTGTTTTCTGGCAGTAGATGGAAAAGGGGGGTGTTTGCTTACCGTTGGCTGAACGGCTCTCTGTTGATCTTGAATCCTCCTTAGCATTTGCGTCTCTTGGCTAGGGAGACTCGCTGATCTTCGGCTGCCGATTCTTCTTGGCGTCATAGGTACGCGGGCGCCGAAGAGTGGGAGACCTGCGACCGGTCCGTCTTCCATTGCTCCCTCAACGGACAAAATTCCGCCTCCGGACGGGTACACAATTTCAGAAACAAGAACTCGAGCTGATGCTCGTCAAACAGTTTTATTCATTCGTCCTGGGCATGTCTGCTTTTGGTGGGCCCAATCATCGCCCAGAAATTTCTTCCGTCGTTCCTTCTAATTGTTCATTCCATTCATTGGGTACAAGTTTTCGTGACGTATAAGTTACAGGGCGGTCAACGATTCTCCTTACCCCTTTCCAGGGTGCGAGTGGGGGAATTTAGCCTCTTTTCAACGTCACGCCATGTCTCATAATCCGCTGACATCAGCGCAGTCGTGTTTGTGTGAATTGGGTCAGAGAACTGCATATTCAGGACGTCGGCTTATTCTTGTCTCGGGTATTGTCCATTGTCAACTGTGAATTGTCGATTTACGAGTTGACACGGTTTGAATAACTTTTGACGACTTGAAGTATTTAAACTAAGAGAGCAAAAATTACAGGTACAAATTTGTAGTTGATGAAAAATACCAACTTCTTAAATCGCTTGTTGAGAAAATTCGAACACGCACATTTTCTTTAAAATTGAGCAATATATTATCTAATTATCAAAGAAAAATTAGCTATTGCAACTGTCCCTGTTTTGAATTATATTACTATTTGGATGAATGCTAGTTTTACTGGCTGTTTTGTATATATCGAAATCGAGATGATGTTTTCAGAATCACAACTTTCATTGAACAAAATTAACTAAAACTGCAAAGATTAACATAGCCCTTCTTCGCAGATCATTGGTCTATAATTATTATTAAGCCCCATATATATCTAGTAAATGATTAAAACTTGGCGCATCGTGCCTCCCGAAAGGGTTCACACCTTTACAGCTCAGGACCCCACAATTTTACGGTTTATAGTAGGTGAATGTTGAAAATTTTTCTAAAAATGTCAAAACAAAGAAACAAAAACTTAGTAAAACAGGAGGTTAAAAAGGAAAGAAATTATCCTCAGAGGCCCTATCAGCTTAATTTAAAACTTTTTGAAGCCATTGCTTATTTTCTACAAAAATTCGCTAAAACCAATTTAAGGATAGTAAAGGCCTTTTCAAGAAACGTTGTTAGGTACCACCGGCTCCGACTATAAAAAGAAATTAATAATTCTTTGTGCTATGATTTTCAGCGTTTTTTTGTCAATCAATAATCCACAAGCAATACAATAATGAATATAATCTCCAAAGAGTCGTAGATACTTATGACGTACGGCGCCCTATGGTGAGCTTTAAGAGCCACACTATTTCTTTAGCCTTGACCTGGTATTGTACAATACAGTTAGATTTGATCACCCACTAACGATCTCAAAACCCACCTTTTGATCATGATATTTCCATTAAAATTGAGCCAACGTGTAATGGTCAACCGCCCCCCATACCGTTATGAAGTCACGTAAAAAATTACAAACGAATATTTCCTGAATTCAGAACAACATAAGTTATTACACTGACCAACTCATTTATAATATCCTCCCGAACAGACCGAGTTTAATAATACGGTAAAACAATTCGTAGCTTGAGAGAAATATCGGAACCACGCAGGTCTCGGGTCACGCGAGCGGTTAGAATAAAACACACAGATAAAGGAAAGAAGTGAACGAAATTAAAGAAAATCTGGCGTTGTTAAAGTTAGTCCGGGGGGGGATGTCGTGACATGGCAGCATGAAGGAACCACCGGGGGAAAATTAGGTGTGAGGAGGAAGTAATGGTTTGGAAAAGTGATTAATCCATTTCTAATGTGCTGTAGCCACGACGTCCAATTTTATTACTCAGATTTCAGAAAAAAACAGTGTTTCGTTCGTTCTGAATTAGAGGTGTTTATTTTAAACGCAGCAGAGAAAGTGATGATTGACCCTCATGCTGGTCCATATGTATGACGTCAATGTTATCAGGATACTGTTCCTCTCAGAACAAGGACTATTTTACGCCTACCTGTATAAAATGGGGGAAAGTAGATGCCCCAAAATGTCCAAGCTGCCAGGAAGCAGGCGATGATATGGTTTATACTTTCTTTGTGTGCAAGTATGGTGTTTAAATTGACTTCATCAACATCTACTCGACTTTTGTTGTACCTGTTTGTAGCCAGGCAATTTGGTCGTGTTTGGTTCTTCCTGTTTTTTTCCGAAAAAATTTATTATTGTAGTTACCGTTTGTAAAACTTCTGGAAAAATATACCGAGATCTTCTGTTCACCCGTGGTGTAAGTGGTTCATTCATGTCTTTATTGCAGTTATTTATTTTAGTTATTGTAGTTAGTAACAGGTATTGTAGTTATGTACCGTTTGTAAACTTCTCGTAAAAATATAACCGATATAATTATAACCGATATATCTTCTGTTCAACCGTGGTTTAAGTGGTTTTTTCTCAGACAGTTCCTGAATTTATTTATCTGGCGACCCTGCCAGGATCGGTCGTGCTCGTTACTGTGTTCTAGTACGTTGCAGGAAAAAACCACACCATGTCCGCAAGGAAGCTACTGGAGATAAGAAGAGCACAGGTAAGGCGGCTATTTACAGTCACTGCAAAGGAGTTCGAGAGTCTTCTCGTTGATCCCAATACTCCTGATGAGTCCCTAATTGCAGCCAAACGAAAATTGGAAGAAAAAAAAGGAGTCACTGAACTCCATAGATGACCAACTCTGTGAGTTTCTGTTAGAAATAGCCGGAGAGTCGGAAAATGACGATTTGATAAACAAAGAATTCGACTGTATAGAACAATATTCCAGCCGATGGCATGATTTATCGACTAGGTTTGATTTGAGAATGCAACACAAAATTGTTGCTGCCTCACCTTCTGTTTCCCATTATGAGGAGTCTTCGTTTGAAGATGCTAGGGGAATGAGGTACCTGAAAAAGAGTTACAGGCTCCCAAAGCTAGAGTTGGTAAAGTTTGAAGGGGATGTGAGAAATTGGATAGGTTTTTGGTCAATATTTCAGAAAATTCACCTGAATCCTGATGTTCCAGCAGAGGATAAATTCCAATACCTCATCCAGTCAATGGAGAAGAAATCTCCCGCAGCTGACCTAGTATCCAAGTACCCACCGTCGGCGGAAAATTACAACAAAGCCATAGAACAACTAAAATCTCGATTCGCTAGGGATGAATTGCTCATTCAAGTTTACGTCAGAGAATTGTTGCAATTAGTGTTAAGGCACTCATCCCAACATCTATCTCTGTTGAAGCTTTATGTTAAACTTGAAACGCAATTGCAAGCACTTGAAACGCTCGGCGTGACGTCAGACAAATATGCAGCGATGTTGTACCCTCTCGTTGAATCGGCAATTCCAGAAGAGACCTTGAAGGCGTGGGAACGTGTAAGGATGAGCCGTGATCATACAGACGGAGGACACCTGGACAACACCCTGAAACCCCTGCTACTGTTTCTGCAAAAGGATGTGGAAAGCGACGAAAGACTGGCCTTAGCACGCAGCGTATTCGATACAGGTGACAAAAGTAAGACTAGACATAAGAAAGAGTTTCCGATGACGACAGTACCCACCTCTAGTACCCTGTTAGCCTATGATGCTAAGAATTTGGAAAAATGGTGTTGTTTCTGCCACCATGCAACACATGAAACCGCCAGCTGTACTGCAGTATCGGATTGTAGTTTGCAAGATAAGAGAGAGAAGCTGAAGAAATCTCATGCCTGTTTCATGTGCTTGCGGCGAGGCCACTCTAGTCAATCTTGCAAATCGCATCCTAGATGTTTATTATGTAAGAAATGCCATCATGCTGTCATGTGCCCTAACCTAGAAAATATGAGATCTGTAGTTAGTGAGGGAAAAAAGAGTGATCATCATAAAACTAGCGTGTCTCTCTTCTTCTGTTCACCCGTGGTGTTAGTGGTTTTGTTCTTAGACAGTTACTGAATTTATTTATATGGGTTACCTCAAGACTTAAAACCGTAGGTGGTTCTAGCCAAAATGCTTGAACGAGAGCAACATTGGATTTTAGTTGCAGTGGTATTTAGAATACATTTTTCGGAAAAAATTATCATTTCCATACCTTTCAGAGGAGTCCGCAGCCATTAGCAAGTCGAGTACCAGGGGCAAGCACTTTCGATGTAAAGACATCATCATCGGGCTTCAGTACTGTTTCGACGGCCTGATGATGATATCTTTACATCGAAAGCCCCCCGGTACCCCGGTAATCGAGTTGCTATTGACGACGGACTCCTCCGAAAGGTATGTAGATGATAATTTTATTATTACTACTATCGGAAATAACCCTTTAAATTTAATATTCTCCAGAAAAAATTATCCAAGAACGGAAGAGACAGAAGAGAGAACATATCGACCGAGAGGATTGAAGATCTTTCTTAGCACATAAACAATAATAAGCTAGATGAACTCTAAAAAGGTCAGGCCGAAAAACACAACAGAAACCAGTATTAGTTACAGAGTCTATAGGATGTTCTACGGTGTCAAGATTTAGAACACGGTGATGGAAGTTGGAAGTCATAACTAACAAAGTGCAACGGTGTAACAACAACATCTAGTCAGATAAAACCACGAGAACTTCCATATAACAAGGGAAACGCGTTTACATAACAATGATTGCAAATGTAACAATGGTTGGCAAAAACATGAGACTCAAAAACTTAACTAATTTAGCTTCACTTGTAACCAGTGTTTTGATTGGTTTTTTAGTTAGTTTTTATAAATAGAATGTTCGGCCTCATAACCCGGCTTTACACGCCTACGATTTCGTCACACCGCGTAGGGATCATACAAAGTTCAACTCCGTGCAAACCGCGTGAGGATATGGGCGAAACAGCATCCCACATTATCATCGAGTGCTCTGCACTCATCTAGATTTAAACTATTCGGGACACAAACCCCAATAAGGTATATTCGGAAAGAACAATTCACTAAGAGAACAACTAACTCACATCCTTCACTTAAGGGCTGTGTCTCTTTGATTAAACGTAAAACTGTTAGAAAGTACGAGACAACAGGCTTTCTTTGGAACGACTACAGGTTCTGCAATAATTGTTATGTTATTTTTTGGTGCCAAATTACTAGGTAGTAGTTAACCATCTCTCAATATTCAGTAAAATTTTGGATGGATAGCCTCTATCGCATCATTTTAGTGAAATTCGCACTCATTCACAAGAGGAATGCACGCTATATAGAAACAGGAGATCCCATTTAATTACGATTTTCGAGGCCACTCCACCATATTTCGCCAAAATCAATTCCATTTGTCATGCGTTAAAAAAATGTAACGTCGCTAATTACAACTTTTGAAAGTTCCAGTCGGTCTCATTCGACGCAGGAGAATCTAAACTTTCGAATGGTCGCTTTTGATATTTTTTGACAGGTCCAATGGAGTCAGCAAAAACAAAAATTAAGTGAAAAACAGGAAAAAACTCTATTTTTACAGTTTTTCAATAGGTTTTTGGGGGTTAACTAATTCCCTCACTCGTTGCCTAACTACCTCACTATAGTGATTTCAAACATAATCATGTATCTCCTAGATAACAGATTTCTATGAACTAAGCATTTTTGTGCATGATCACAGTAGATTAAGTAGAAAGGATTAAAGGAAAAAAAATTATTTTAAATGGAAAATTAATGTTATATTGAATTGATGTTATATTTAATGAAACTAATTTTTAAAAAATGGAATCGTGAACTCTAATTTCGTATGAAATGAGAGCCCATTTACATCATCAATTGTTAGCCCCAAAACGATACTTCAAAACTAACTGAAAAACTGAAATAACACTGCCGACAAGTAAGTTGAGCTAAATTAGTTTTTGATTCTCTTATTAGTGCAGCCTATTGTTACCTCAGCCTCAACTGTAACCAATACCTTGGTAAGTAAAACCGGTTTTCTTGATATATGGATGTTCTCATGGTTTAATCTGAACAGACTGGATGTCGTTGTTAGAAAGTTGTAATTTGTGTTTTAGCAAATTTTCGTGGAAAATGAAGCTATTGCAATGGCTCGTGGAAAATGTTAAATGAAAAACTGTCGAATATTTTCCTCATTGAAATCCGTTTTGAGACATTCTCAAACGAATCCTAGAGTTTAACGCTTTTTCACACACCACCCACATACACACACACACACACACACACACACACACACACACACACACACACACACACACACACACACACACACACACACACACACACACACACACACACACACACATCATATATATATATATATATATATATATATATATTCCTCCTTAGGATTGAGATAAAAATTCCGTTCTTACGCCAAAAAATCAAGTTTTCCATAAGCTTTCCATTGGCCAACACTTTTTGAGCACAATAAATTAGTTAAATTTCAAAAAATGTACTAAAAAATCACAAAAATGGGTAAAAACAAATCCTAGGGCTTAACGCTTTTCCAAAAAAATATGTGTGTGCGTCATTCCGGACGATAACTCTCCTTAGGTTTAAGATAAAATTCCATTCTTGTGCGCCAAAAAATCAAGCTTTCCAAATGAAACGAGTTCGTTGGCCAGTACTTTTTGAGCACATTACATTGGCCAAATTTCACAAAATGTGCTAAAAATTTTTTTTTTAAAAAATTAAATATGGTTAAAAATTGTTAGATTTACTTTTTTTTAAAGTAGAATTTAATAACAAGAAGTTTATTAATAAATACCACAACATTAAACCATGTATACACAAAAATGAACTTAGATTTCATAAATACTTGCTAAAAATCGATAAAAAAAGACAAGAAAAGCAAAAAATCCGAACACTATTAGAATCACAGAAACGAGATTTTCGGGCAAAAAGCTGGCAGTTAGCAATGTCTTTGTATTCAAAGTGCACTAATTTCAAAGTAGGTAATGTAACTAAATATAATGCGATAATTTTCGAAAATTCGCTCATACGATCATGCTGCACGACTGGAACTTTTTAGTTTGTTATGAATGTTATTTCAAGTTTCACGTTCGTGTCCTTTATTCTGACCCCGTAGAGCATCCTTGAGTGAGTGACCTATTGTCTTATAGATTAATCTACTAGTGGTGGTTTTTGAGGTATTTTGGAGTTCATCTTGTGTTATGGTTTCTCTACTTATCCAATAGTACTATTTCAAACGCCATCTGCAAACACGGTGGATATTAAGGTTCGCCAACTATTCCATCTAATCCATTCGAAGTGCTTCATTATGTCCTTTCGTTGCAATCAGAACTCAATGGTTCATCAAACTCCATTGACTCGATAATATAACCACAACTCGGGGGTTGGAAATGGTATTCACTAGTCAGATCAACATCTTAGATTCAGCTACCGCTTAGGTATCATTATGGACGTACAATATTATTACAGCTATTGATGTCAAAGTCGCGCTACTATTACGAAATTGTGCTATGAAAATCGGTCGCGGAATCTTGTTTCAAAATCATGTAACACGTGATCATCTGAAGGATCCCAGCGGCTAATTTCATTCCAAATTTATCCAAGTTGCAGAAATTTGAAATCTAGCGCCTTTGGGCCTTTAGGACCCATAGGAAACATTAAATTATAAGATGGAATTGAATGATTTGAATATTGAGCATTTCATGTGCACAGATATTAAAATATTTAATGCAGAAAAAAAACACACCAAATCACTAATAACATACCACTCTCCAAACAAATTTCACGATATACAACCATTTTTTGGAGTTGTTATTGAAATTTCACTACATTTTCAGCACGATTTTGACCACGATTTCCTGAATGTTCTACTTCTTAGTTGATAAATTTTTTCAAGTAATTTAATGCTAAAGACTTTGTGGAGAGCCTTAGCATATTTTTTGAAATATCTATATGTATGTATATACATAAATATGAATATGTAACGATTTCATTCCCTTTTTTCATTTTCATTTTCTTGTAAATTGGGTTCTGGCTTCTGTTTTTTGTCAAATAAATAAATTAAACAATATATATATATAATGTCAGAAAATGTTATTGACATTCTGATGCAAAAGAGATCTACCGAATTTACTGATCCCACTTCACCGGACGTCAAATAATAATATGAAAGAAGATCGCAACCATTCATTGTTGTCGGGTAGAATCAAAATTTGTGTAATCAATGTGATAATAGTAATTAGTACGGGGATTGGAGCACCAGTTTGGGTGACAGTATTTCACGGACAGCAAAGGGAACGTCACTCCATCGAATATTTCATTAATGATGTATAGGGTAATTGCATTGTGCGGCGTTTCTCTCACAAAATCTCACATACGCCGTCTAATCAAAATGAAGCTAATTAACCGAGACCCCCTCCCCCCCATCTGCAACACTGCTAATGAAAATCGACTTGGACCGGGAAATTTCGTGACCTGGAATTCACTGAAAAACTCGACAATCGATTAGGAAGCCGCGGGACCTACTGGAGCGAAGCCCCAGCCAAACAGTCCATTGCCCGGTCGTAAAGCTGCCAAAGAACCAAGCGCAGGGATAACGTTAACGTTACCAAAGTGGCAATCGCACATCGTAGATTCCTCGCGCGGCCTCCGATTTTCAAGCGGGGTCGTGCGGTTTGCCGATACGTAATGAAGTGTCCACAACGTCCCCTTTTCCCCGACCTTTTGAAGTCGTTAAACTGCTTCCGCGGATGGAAGGGAAGGGATGGGGGTGTTTGATCTGATCAAACGGCCCATCGAAGGGGTTCTAGCCGACCGAGTTTCAGAGACCATGGATCAAATTAATGGACAAGATGTTTCGTTCGATTCTGGCATGTTCTGGCAAGGAGTAGCTTTTGTTTTTCTTCAAAATTGCAGATCCAACTAATAGCTTTCCCAAACAGGTGCAATATGATGAGTCAGAAATTGAAACAAATGGGAGTGACAAATAATATTAGAAAGTGAGATGTGGAAGTCAGCCATTCAGTTACCTACCTGGGATGGAAACAGCCGGGAGCCGACAGTATGGCGTCACATTTTCTCCAGCCTATACCCAACAAACTACTGGGTCAATTGCAAAGACATGGAGGATTGCGCAGGCTAAAAGTATAGCTTCATGAAATTACGTTTCCTACTGTGCGATGGCTACTTGTCAATTACGCTGCTCTGTGGCGTAGAAGCATGGGCACTCAATGCAGAGTCCATTAATAAGCTGGAGGTATTTGAGATGTGGGTGTTGCGCCGAATGTTCCGCATTTCTTAATGAGGAAGATTTAGAGCGAGCAGAAAATGAAAGAGGTTATGCCACGATTAAGAAGCGGAGATAACTAGGCCACATACTCCAATTTATGTTTTACCACGTCTGGTTTTCGAAGATAAACTCAAAGGAAAACGGGGAGTGACCCGGAAACATCTTTCCCTGGTTTCCAGGGCATCGGGGCGCGGACTGGCGTTTCGAGCTTTGTCGTGCAGCACAGCATATTTTTGTTTCTTTAAAAATTATTTCACACATCGCCAAAGCATGATATGTGTATGACACTAGAAGAAGGAGAAGGAAGGATTACCGCGCCTATTCGTGGGCACCGAATTTCACTCTGAAGACACCAGTAGCAAATCCTTACTTAGTTTTTCCCCCCTGCAAAGATCTTGACATCTGAAAATGGGTGGGATGACAAATGAAACCGCCAAACAACCAATCGAAATATAGATAATGAATTATTTCATCAACAAATGAGTCGTACTACGAGCCACTTTTGTCGTTTTCCTGATTTTCGAGTCAACCAAACGAGCAAAACCCTCAGGATCACCGAAGAACCGTCTGCTAAATCAAGATGATCAGCATTATTGACGGTAAAAGAGTGGAGAGAAGTGACTTTTTGAATGACGGTTAGGGAAAGAATTTGAATTGGGGCGTTATCAACAATAGAATATTTCTATAAAAAGGCCTGTCTGTCCTTAATTAAAAAAAAAAAAAAAAAAAAAAAAAAAAATTCCTTCAACGTTTCTTTCTGAAGAAGCCCCAGTTCCTGGGGAGAAAAGTTGGAGGAAAATAATAAACAAAATTAAAGACAGACAGATTTATTAATGTTTTCTGATAATTTTAACTGTCCAAGTAAAGAAATGTTGTTAGCATCAGTACACATAAACGTTGTTGAAATAGTTTCAAATTTTTCGAAATACCCTTCATTCCGGCGAATTTACTGGAGTTTATAAAGTAAGTACCTAATTCGTAGATAAAATTATATACATAAAAAATAAAAAAACTGTTTTAGGTATTTTGTAACACGGTATTGCAAATGCTCTGATAGTTGTTGCTTTATTTTTCTAATGCATTCTTCTTCCATGGAACATGCTTTTGCCATCAAACCCCGGCCAAAAATGAGACAAAATTACCGTTACGAGACGAAATTATCGTTACAAAATCACAGCCGCTATCACATATGGTTCAACGCAGGAAGTTGAAATTTGAGACGGAGGGTCAAGGGAGAATGATGCTGAAGACGCCTCAGTGATCACTGATCAGATGAGTGAGCTCCAAATCCAAAATAAATAAATAAAATAAAATAATAATTAAATAAAAATAATAATAAGTGAATAAAAAACATTCGGACTACAACTGAAAAAGAATCCAGGTGTATCTACCACTCGTGGAGGATCTTGTATCAACTTAATTTTCACTCGCAGCATCGAACACCTTGACTCAAAAAATTGTATAAATTACTTCAGTAACCATAAACCGGTATTACAAACTACTTCCGTGGAATACAATAAAAACCAATTAAATCTCTGCAGTTAACAGTTTCAATGGATGCAAAAACATGATCCATATTCTGCCAAGATTTAGTGTTTAGGGCTAAATTTCCAAGTCGATTTTTCGAAGAAGAATGTTCATTTTACTTTGTTACAAGTGATTTCTTATGAAAGATAGCTTTCCTAATGCAAAATTCTACGAAAATTCGCTGATGGAGAGCACAAAACTTGAGGTCGTCCCATCTCACCGGCAAGATTCGAGCGTTCAACGCCAAACGTGGTGAAAACAAAACATGGGTGACGTTCTACAATATTTATAGTAAAACTACATTTTGATCTCAGTACGCTGTTATTTTTATATATGTTTATGTTATACAGTTTCTTAAATTTATTAACTCATTTAGTTTATGTTTTTTTACAGGACATGGGCCTTTTTAGGCAAAGATACAGATGGTCACTAGTCCTCCCGATTAGATCGGGCTCCCATAATTGAATTATTTTTGTCACCTTACGAAACCAGCCCCTGAAAACCACTATAGAGAAAGTGATATGAAGCTTCGCATCAGATTTTTCTTCCTCTTTCTGCAGTCGGAACCGATATCAGCGGTACCTGCATTAAAATGAGAAATCCGAGCGGTACATGATTCAACCCTTCGACAAACATTGCAAACGGAGTGGCAAATTTCTCAATCTCTCTGCAAGCAACTGATGTAATTCCATATTCCGTGTTGTGGAAAAGTAATGGTTTTTCGTCGCCCCCTCTTTTATTGGGGCTATCCGATTAGAGCCGTGTGTAGGTAAAACACGCATAGCAGCTATGTCACGAGTGAGGTGGGCTGTTGGAATATTGAACCACTCTTAATGACTCGTTTTGCAAAAAGAGAAGGGCAGTTTGAAATGTTATACGTAATGAATTAACAATGTCCACGTCTGATATTTTATCATTCAACACTCCGTACGCAGTATTTTAATTTTAAATACACAATAATAATATATTTATGCGTAGTTATTATTGGTGGCTCCATGAATTTTCCCGCTCTGATCATTTGCATTATTGATTCAATGTATGTTGCTTCCTGAACTTTCTTCAAAACTGATTTTCAGAAACCACAATTTTCAATTCACATATATCCTTTATATTTATTGACAAACGAAGTGCCTCTACTTTGATTCGGCCTGCCTTGTCTGTGTTTGTGTGTGTGCTGCAGGCCGCCATTTTGAAGCTATCGTCTTGAAAGAGCCCGAATTTTTCTGATGGAATTTGAATTTCATAGAATTCTTATGAAAGAATAGCTTTAATTTCCCGATCCTAAGACTCTATGGGTTCAAGAGAACCCATAGACTCTATGGGTAGCTCGGCAACACTTTGTGTCAATCCTGAAGGGTAGCATTAAAGGGCTAAACATTCAAAAATCGAGATCTCAAAAACTTTCTACTTAACAGCAATGATTTTTTGCTTGTCAACGATAAATATGATCCCAACGAATCGATTAAAACCATCCGCTACGCAGTACGTTAGCGTCGTTCGTTTTCCCTAAAGGCTCGAACATCGAAAAACACCTTCGAATTTCTAAGCACGATTTCTAATGCAATGCTAGCGGGTCTATTGAATAGCCGATCCAGCTCCTAATCCCATCAAAGACAGCTAGATAGTGATAGTGGAATACACAATAATTGCCTTGTAAATATCAGCTGACGGGGGAACGAATTTTTTTCTCGTGATTTCTTGCATATTTTCGCTGTATCTCCGGAAAGAGAGGATTTTTCGCCGGTTTTGACGGCATCTTGGCGTTCTACGGGTCCAGAAACGTAACTTTGTTGCTCACATACGAAGTGCTCTAGATCAAATTTTAATGTGGCAGCGGATAGGAGATCGGGCGCTCAGGAAAAAAACAGCTCATTAAAAGAGGCTCCCACCCCCCTCCCACTCTCCCTACCCTCCAATCCTCCAGCCCTTGGTTCAAGTAGGGGTAGAAAAGTTTAAAATCGCTTATGCCCCCTTTCGGAAAAGTCGAAAAAGATCCCTGCACTCAAAGACTTCCCCCACTCAGCCGTTTGGCCGTGCATAGCATGGACAGACAGACAAACAGACAAACAGACAAACGGAGTTTCATACTTATGAAATGGTATAGATTATAAGTTATGATAACGAAGAAGAAGGTAGAAATGGAAAAAGTTCCAGTCATGCAGCATGATCGTATGAGCGAATTTTCGTCAATTATCGTATTGTTTAACGTTAAATTTGAGCTTCTTGAGTGCAAGGACATTGTTAACTATTACTTTTATGGCAAAAACGTATTCTAAATGATAATTTAAGATTCAACAAGAGGTTTTGAATTTTAACTTTTTTGTTGCAGTTTTCATCGATTTTTTGCAGCAAATTTTAATGAAGTACCTACGTTTTTAAATCATAATTTTGTACATAAATTTTTGAATGCTCTATTTTGTAGTTAATAGACTTTATTTTTTCAATATTCCGCTAGAAAATATAAATTTCACGATTTTTACCCGTTCTCAGCCATTTCAGTGATTTTTTAGCACATTTTTTTGAAACCTTATCCTTTTGTTAAAAAAGTTTGATTTTTTGGCAAAAGAACAAAGTTTTTATCTCAATCCTAAGAAGAGTAAAGTTATCTTCTGGTATGATATTTACAACATACATACATACGTACACACACACACACACACACACACACACACACACACACACACACACATATATATATATATATACGAAAATTCGCTAACATGAAAAGTTCTGTAATCTTGTGTGTACAGCGTTCACAGTTCCAAATGACCTAAACATGGGGTGATATAATAACTTGTTCACAAATAGATAGGTAATCCCTTTTCACAATTACTCAGTTTGACTACCTTGACTTCGTTTTTTTCTGTAGAGCTGTGTTATGTTTGAGTAGGCACAAAAAACATACCCATGAGTCAACTTCAACGTGTTCCCGTGATAGCGGAGAAAATTACTTGAAGTTGGTTTGAACTGGGCTGAAATTTGCGTTTCCCACCGCTTTCACCGCTTCATCCACGATTGGTCCGGCGCAACACTCGCAGAATTGAAAGCAACCAACAAACTCGCGTTTCCACAAGGGCGTTCATGAGGTCTGACGTTTGTGACGCTGTCCCGACACGTCACGACACCCGCCCTTCGTATGACGGACACATTTTAAATTGACTTGTCCGCGCGTGCTGTAAACAAGCGATACCAACATCCGAGCCGCGACGGGGGGAGACCGCCGCAACTTGACATCAACTGTTTATTTCCCCTCTCGGCTAAAAGGGATTTTCCGAGTTCATTCCGGCCCGCGGCGGTGCATAAACACTATAACTCTCAGTCGGGAATTGAGGAACGAACGTTCCTCGGCAGAACACTAACTTGACCGTTTATTATCGGTCAAATAAATCTCCCGAATATAAATAGCATCCAGCAGTTTTTTCTTGTTTATAGACAAATGTGGTGTTCTAGGCACTTATATTGTTTGATCTTCTTAGGCATAAATTGCTGTTCTTATGCTTTATATATATTATATGTATATATCATAACAGATAAATGGTGTTCTTAAGCAATTTTCAAGTGATGCACAGCAGGGTGATTCCCTAGTTTCCTACCAAATTTCAAATTCTTTGAATGAACAGGAGAGAACTTTAGCTCACATAGCTGATCCGGATGTAACCCGTAATTTTTTATCATTTCTTAATGTTCTAGAGATCACAGCTGTATGTTAAAAGAGACAGTTTTTTTAATTATTTCATTTATTAATTAATTTTTAATCTTCCTCATTTTTTGAAGGAATGTCTCTTACATCTTCTGAAACGAGTTTGAACGAAAAACTTGAAATGGAAACATGGCCGTGATAGAACACGTATAAACATTAAAAACCATACCATTACTTTTGGACCAACTTTTAAACGAAACGCTTGCATACGAGTCTTCAACACATTGGGACATTTTATGTCTTTAGTTGAAGACAAGTATGTGTTGCAGACTCGTATGCAAGCTCTAAGAGCCAGTCAGCTCATCCGGACCCTGGGCATCGTCACGTAAATGAGCTAAAGAGACTGCATACGAAATTACAGCTTCCTAGAGTGTAAAGCATAGAAATTACCTGTTAAAATGATTTAACCACCGCTTCACAAATCAAACCGTTCTCGCAATATTTGGATCACCTGCTATGAATAAAATCATCGAAACACCAGCTCAATGAAATCATTAGAAATTAACAAGCGGTGGCAATCATGTTCACAATATCAATTGTTGAGAATGATCACCTGAGTGTACACAATTATTCAAATAACCTTGCTCATAACTCAGCTTGTTGGCCACGCACTTCGCAGTAGTTAACATAATATGGTTGGATAAATCGAGAGCTTTCGAACGAATGGTCAACGAATTGTGTGGGATGAAAAACGACGAAGTACCATTTCCCTAGCAACGACTAAGTTGTGAGCGGAAATCATCAAAATGTTTTCGTGAGCAATTTTCCGTTTTTTTAGTTTATGTGCCATAGCAAAGACATAAAATGTCAATAACAAGAAGTTCTGATTGTGTTGATTGAGTGACCGTCATCGCACCTACCAAGACCGAATTATATAATCAATAGATTAGTGTAGACAGAACTTTGTTGCCAATTTTAGGACGTCTTATGAGCTCATGATGTTCCTCATTGTCTTGGAGTGGCGAATAAAAGAGAATTTCATTTTTTGAGGTTTCACTCTTACATGTTGAATTGAGGTGTTCTACGCAAGCTGTTCAGGATGGAGGGACGCTCCGTCGAAATTAAATTTCCTAGGGTGAACAGGAGTGAATTTAATTTACTCAGCTTATCAGGAAAGAGCCCCTCAGTTCGTTCGTCTGTCTCTTGATGTCCCAGAAAGGTCTCCTACCGAATTTCAAATTCGTAAGATGAGCAGGAGAGAATTTAGCACATATACTCGTAGCTGATCAGGATGGGACCCGTAATTTTTTTCATCCTTGAATGTCCGTGAGATCATTCAGAGAGTCCGTGAGATCATATGTAAGTTAAGTAAACAATTAGAATTAGAATGATTGCGTGAACTTCATAGTACCAAGATCGAATTAATAATCAATAGGTTGGTTCAGACAGAACTTTGCTGCCAATTTCAGGACGCCTTATGACATTTTAAAGTATTTCTTCCTTGTTTTTCATTTTCTTGGAAAGGGGAATAAAGCAACATTTCATTTTTCGAGATTTTACTTTTCCATGTTGAATTGACACGTTCAACGCGAGCTGTTAACTGCCGATATGAACATCGGAGTCGTGAGGGAGGAGATCGCGGCAACTTGACGTAATCTGTTTACTTTCCCTCTCGGCTAAAATGGCTTTTCCGACTTCATTCCAGCGGGCGTATAAACACTATAATTCACCGCCTTGTATTGAGAACCCAACGTTTTCCGGCGGAGCCCTCACTTCCCCGCCTATTGTCTGTCGAATAAATCATGTGCTAATAAACTGTATCCCGCAGTTTTTGTCTAGTGAAATGATTCAGAGTGGACACAGAGTGAACGACAAGTGTAGAACATTTGAAAAAAGTAAAACTGGACCAAAAATGGAGTGAATAATGTAGTAATAGATTTTGGGATACGAAGCTCTACAAATTGGAATGTCAATTACAGTTACAACAATTCAATACGAGTCAATTCAATACACTTTGAACAGTAAGTTTTGTAAAACACTATTTATATCGTTTTTGAACTTACCTAAAAATAAAACACATACTTATCATTTGTCAATAATAACTGAATTATTAAATAAAAAACGAAAAAAAAAAAAAAAGAAATGCACAAGAGTTCATTTATTTACTTCATGGACTATTCAAACTGAGTAAAAAACACTGCAAATTATAACACAAAAGTTTATTATTTCTATATTAGATATACCTTTTACATAGATCAATGGTCTATCACTATTAAACCCTGAATATATTACATTCATTATATTATAAACTCGACTAGTTAAGTGTAGATGTTTTATTTAATTGCTTCAATTTTCTACCTGTAGGTGCTTATATCTACGTAGGCATATCAATGGAAAAGTCAGCCTTCTGCCCGATTAAGGAGTTTCGCAAATCGGTTATGGAGGAGCATTAGGCTAAGTGACCCATTTTTCCATGATGCCAATATATGCTATGATTAATGATCAGTTGAGGGATCTTGAGAAACGAATAGCTCTGGCACAATATGCTTTTAAAGGGGGAAAATAACATTTTCATGGTTTTCAGCTTTCAACATTGTTGTGGATATTCATCATTACCTAATGACTCCCAACCTACCAAATCAACTACCTACACAATGGCCAAAGTCTACCTTTTGGTTCAACTTACCGAACTACAAAAGCAAAAAAGGAAAATAAAAGTTCACTCCAGTTAGCGATAAAATTAACTGGGTAGCTATTTTACCAAATGCCACGTTTTTTGACATTGAAAATGTCTTAGTCGACGGGTCAACCGGAAATTTTGTTAAGTACGGAAATTTTGTTACGCAAAGAAAAAAACGTCACGCAACTTATAAACAAGTTAGGTGTTGTTATGATTGTGTATACTAGCAATGAAATTACTGACCAATCTATAAACAAGTTAGGTGTTATTATGATTGTGTATACCTACTAGCATTGAAATTACTGAGACATTTTCAAAGCTCATAGCTCTTCTCTCATAAGAGAGAAAGTACGAGCGGCCTGCCGCGTTTTTGGTTGGTAATATATTTTAACATGGAATCATGTCTTAGCGATGGATCCCCCGCCGAAAAGTGAGATGAAAGTAGCGCCAATAATTGTGATGATTTCCGCTTACAACTTAGTCGTTGCTAGGGAAATGGTACTTCGTCGTTTTTCATCCCACACAATTCGTTGACCATTCGTTCGAAAGCTCTCAATTTATCCAACCATATTATGTTAACTACTGCGAAGTGCGTGGCCAACAAGCTGAGTTATGAGCATGGTTATATGAATAATTGTTTACACACAGGTGATCATTCTCAATTATTGATATTGTGAACATGATTGCAACCGCTTGTTAATTTCTGATGATTTCATTGAGCTGGTGTTTCGATTATGTGATTCATAGCAGGTGATCCGAATATTGCGAGAACGGTTTGATTTGTGAAGCGGTGGTTAAGTCATTTTAATAGGTAATTTCTATACTTTACACTATAGGAAGCTGTAATTTCGTATGTAGCCTCTTTAGCCTCTTTCTATAATAAAGTGAATGTTTACTCGCGAGTTTCTATTAGGAGATCATCATCTCACAAGAGCTCAATCGTCGTGATCATTTCTATAATAAAGTGAGAGCGAGGAGCTAAAACATGATTCCATGTTTTTTACATTTTAGCAGTCAGGCTCAAAGTAAAAACATCCGGGGGGGTCCAGGGAGGCGGAGCCCCTTGCGAGGCCCGAAGGGCCGAGTTTTCACTGAGAATATTCCTTCCATCTAAGTAAAACATGTTTTTGAACTTAAAAAATAAGTGTATTCACAGTGTGGCGTTCAACATTGTCGTGGGCCTGAATTTAAATTCATATTTTGGACCTATAAAAGTGATTCATGAGCGACTACGAATCACTCAAAAATTCAGACATTTTCAAGAAGATTTAGTTTTTAATTTTTCTCATAACAAAATTTTCCCTTCTTTCAGAATTACCCACACAGGTAGGTAGGTACCTATTTAAATTAGAAATGCTTGCAATTGAGTCGACCTAGACGCTCTGACGGCGCGCGAGTTATATCCTACCTTAATGACCGCTCAGTTTTGCAGGTTTAGCATAACCACTCATCTGACATACGAGTATCACACATACATCTTATGGTTATTATTTTTGCGTTTTGTGGCATCAGGTGGTTCAATGGCTTCACGGCTTCCAGCATTACCTAGATCGGATCAAGCAGCACCTTTTGCTCAATCATCGCTTGTTATGTGAAATTATTTTTATTAATAGAATAGGTAGATATAATAATGGTTTGGTATCAATACAACAAATTTCAACGCATAAAATTTGTCAAGCACATCATGTGGCTTCCCGAGGCTAACAAAAACGCTGCAGATTATCAGATCAAATCAAATCAAATCGTTTTTATTTGTAGAGGCCAAAACTGGCATTACAAAAGTCAACAGAAATATAGTCATAGAATAAAAGTAGACGAAGGTAGGTAAAACATATTTAACATTAATAAGCAATGTTGGTGTGACGGATGTGGTAAGTCACCCCAACCGCCGTCCAGGAGCCACCCGGCCGACCCCAGGCCCCACCCACCATGGCGGCTCCCCGGGCCGAGCATCCGTCATAGACAGATGCCCGGCCAATCAAATCTCAAAAGAAATTCAAAGCCTACCAAGGAGGGCCGCCCCCAGGGCCGACCTAGCAACCCCATACCGACATCGTAGGAACAGACCTAGCACTTATTACAGACCTAGACCTTATTACACACTGGTTTATTATTTCTGTGATAGATAACCTTTCTACGCCAATCATGTGTCTATAATTATCAAACTCAGTAGTATGTAATATTATTTTATTATATGATCAGATCGTGGCGTATGATGCCTCCGAGAAGGGTTCACACTTTTCCAGTTCCAGGACGCCGCGATTTCATGCTTCATTGTAAAAATGTTAGAAAAAAGGTCGATAGGTAAGGAAAGAATATAGGTTCAGAGGCCCGGCAGCTGACCAGTGCGCCTCCGTACCTTGTGATTGTTTCCGAGGCGTCCTAGAGGAGCTCCATCTAAATAACACACTGCAGCTTTCCACCATACTTTGTAATTGTATTCCAGATCTCAAAAAGGAGCTACGTTCCAGGTTTCAGCATCTTAAGTCGATTAAAAACAAATAAGGCTCAGGGGCCCCATAGCTGAACAGTGTACGTACTAATATTGAATTCTTGATATTACAGAGGAGGTCCATTTCAAACTGCAGATCCGTAGGTTGCTAGGTTGTCGGAGCTAGGAAGTAACTTCACACGGAGAAGTAAGGCTGAACATCTCAATGGAGTAACAAATTGTGCCGATCGTACTCAATCCGAACGTAATGTTTTAGCGAATTTTTGAAGAAAATTAAGCTATTGCTCTCGCCTCAAAATTTGTAGAATGTGAATTTTTGAAAAATTTTTATGCAGAAATCCGTTTTAGGGTATTCTGAATCATATTCTGAAGTTTAACGCATTTTTTTATGTATGTATGTATGTATGTATGTATATATGTATGTATGTATGTATGTATGTATGTATGTATATATGTGTCATTCCAGACGATAACTGTCCGTAGAATTGTGCTAGAAACTTCAAACAAATTTTAAAATGTTAAAGACACAAAACAAAAGTTCAAGTTCGTTGGCCAGCATGATCGGATTACATCTTCGGGTTGAAATTTTCAAAAATGTAGTCAAAAATGTCAAAATAGCCTGTTTTTTGCGATTTGTTGTGCGAAATAATTTTTTCAGCATACTAACATGTGGTATATTCGGAATCAGCGTAAAATTTCCTATAAGAATATGTATCAAGTTTTCAAAATTTTAAAGTTGAAAAATCAGTCAAAAATTGAAATAATGCCGTTCGCTAGTTGTACAAATCGGTAATATTTGCACGAAACATTATCCAAATTCAGATTGAACTACTCTTATGGAAGTATACCTGTATAACCAATCCTAGAACCATGCTGTTTAAGGCTAGAACCATGCTGTAGATAGAATTTGATTCCATGTTTGTCTATCAAAATCATAAACTTAAATTTCTCTACACGATCAATAGCGACTGAAACGTCAAAGATTTCTTCAAAAATTCGCTCATGGGGTCATGCTGCATGACTGGACTTTTTAAAATTACATACAACTTTAGAGCAGCGTGTTCGCAATGGTGGAAAAAAAGAATACAGGAACTTGAGTGGCACGCCTTGCATTGCTGATGTGTCTCTTTCGAAAAACGTAAACTCACGCGCATGAAATCACTTCATATCTACAATCAAAGTTAATGGCCTACGCACCAAGCTCGACATCTTTAGGAAAAATTTGAGATCAATCTATTCCGATATAATTGCTTTAAATGAAACTAATCTTCATATTGACATTTCTACCTCTGAACTTGGAATTTCAGCATTCAATGTATTTAGATCTGATTGCTTATCATTGACCCGCACTAAGTTAAGCGGAGGCGGGTGCCTTCTTGTAATTAATAATAAAATCACTATACTTCTTGTAACAACTGAACCTACATTTGGATCTTGAGCAAATGTTTGTCGTAAGGACAATTGGATCATATTTGCGTTTTATTGTGGGGTGTGTTCATTATATACCACCCAATAGTTCCATAAATTCATACCCTGCACACGTACTAGACGACTATAATTTTTATACCCTGAAGCACATATTTTGTTGGTCATGGGTGACTACAATGTTCCACGTTACCTGCTGTCTCGTCCTCCATGTACCTGGGGTACCTCAACAGCCAATGGAAATCTAACCTTTGAGGAATCCAGCGTTCTGGACCTTCAACTCTAGTCTCAAAATTTTTGGAAGTACTCTTGATGTAGTTTTTACCAATGCTTACGACAATTTTGAGTCATATTCTACCAGCTATGAAAATACTGGTGATAGTCATCATCCGTCGACACTTGCTTCATTAGAAATGGAAGAATTTGAGCCATGTACGACATTGCCGTAGGTTGATTTTATTTTAAATATGCTGATTTGGTTGGTCTATCCAAATTTTAAGTGGTGTGTGGGGCATTATTTATAATTGTAATTTAAACGATTCGATTGTAGTTCTCTATTCAGTTATCTATTATGAATTATTCTAAATTTGTACAGAACGTAACTACTATTGAGTCGCAAAGTTTTCCAACCACGTTTTTGTCTGAACTTCGAAAATCAATAATTATAATTGATAAATGTCGAGCTCATGCACCACAGTACCGGTTACAATTCTTGTTACTATCATCAATTCTCACAGCTTTGATCTCTTCGTTACAGTCTGTCGGTGAAATTTTATTATGAGCACATCAAATAATGCTGACTTCTCCCTACTCACAAAAAATGTGAAGCCATTTTGGAATTTTGTGAATTCTCTTCGAGCTGATATTCGTATTCCAAATGCCTTGGAGTTCGATGATTCTGAGCATGATAATCCGCAGGACATCGCTATAATGCTTTCGCTCGTTGTTTCTCTCGTGTTCACTCCAATATAAGATTCGATTCTAATAGCTTCTGTGGTGGTTGACATCTGTAAAATGAGTGTATAAGGGGTTGAGGGGGGAGATATTTAGGTGGGGTAGGTATAAGTGGTATGTCACTTACAGTTACAATAAAAATAACAGTAAGTGATCTTCCACTTTTACTAACTAGTTTTACCCTTAAAAACACATAAAATTGAGCATGAAAAAATAAACAAAAATTCGCGGGGTAAAGTGTAAAACTCGGTTATAATGGAGTTGAGGAGATCTGCAAGTGTTACGTAGAAACCGGCCCCGAATTCGAATTTTCTTAGAGGGTAATTTTTCACAAAAACCCTAAATTTTATAGAAAAAAATCATGTCTTTCAACATTCAAACATACTTTTCTCCCCAAATTAGCAAAGTAAAAGTTGAATGGACTAGACTTTTCAAAAGCTGATAGTTGGAGAAAGTTTGTTTCCCGAAGATCGCCCGCCGGATAACCCCCATACTGGCAGGAAAATAAATAAACCCCAAAAACGGAAGAAAAATTGTCGATTTCAAACATTTTTTCTAATTTTATTCTTTGGCCTTTTTTTAGAACAACTGAAACTAACTAAAAAAATTTATTTTGTATCAGGGTTATAGAAAATTTAATGCTCTTTCCAATGGTGTTCTTGGTTTGTCATAATGTACAAAACATGAAACAAATTAATGTTAAAAAGTGAATAACTCAAAAACAAAGCTTTACAAAAAAATCTTTAAGATTTGGTGTAGACACCTTATATAGTGGGTTTATCTGGGTTGTAGCTGCATGAACGTGGCAGCGGTTATTTCCTCCTCCCCACAGCAGAAGTCCTAGACTTAAAGTGGGGAGTAGCATTTTTTACTTACATTTACTATTCATCGATGTTTTGTATTTTCTATATATTTGGAACAGATAATTAAAAAAAGAAAAAAAAGATATCACCGCTCACTCCAAGCAGCAAAACGTGGAAGGTAGGAGGTAGAAGCAGGAGAAAGTATTACAAGAGTTATATAGACGAAATGGACAATTCCGGGCTTGACTCGAGCTTTTACACCCAGCTACCTGTTCAAAAGCATGCGCTGACTGTCTGCAGGTTGGAGTGGAATTGATATCAAGTTTGGACTGGGGCCGTGTTTATAGGAAAATCACAAAGTGTATAAGAGTTGCAACGGAATGATTTCAACGTGGCGTGGAAAAAGAGAAAGCTTGGTTGTAAGTGAAAAGCTATTAAACAACTTTCGCAACAAGCTATAATTCGTCCTCAGTTTTGATTCTTGGTACCGTAACGTTTTCGAACGGTGAGGTTAATACTAAAGCAAAGAACGTAACAGGTTTTGACAAATGAAAGAGAAAAGCAACTCGATCCGTCAAACAATAAAGACTCGATAGGACAAATGGAAGACGACGTCTTTCAACGAACAATAAAGGTGTCAACAAGTTGGAATTTTAGGTCAGAATGATGTGTAAAGTTTGGTGGTCTGAATGCTCGCAAGCTCTCATCTCAAAAACACAAAACATCAAGTAGTCAATCCCTTAGTAAAAATTCAGATTTGTTGGACCTATAGGTCAGAATGATAAGTAGAGTTTGGTGATCCGGATGCTCGCAAGCTCTCATCTCAAAAACACAAAACATCAAGTAGTCAATCCGTTGGTAATATTCATATTTGTTGGACATATACGAAGAAATGACTAGATCGCAAACACACGAGCGATCACAAAAATTTACTGACCAATAAACTGGTTGTCGAATCGAGTGCTCACTCGGAGGAAAGGGTTTGTCGAACGGAGTTCACATAAACAACTCATTTCAATAACGAGTTTGTCCAAACGACGTTCGCCCAAAGCAAGTTCCCCGATGAAAATCCATTTGCTTGAAAAAAGGCAAGAATATTTTTGGTTCAGCTGCGTTCATAACGTCATTCACCATGGTAACGCCAGTCTAGCGTGATGACACGAAGTGACCACTGTCACCCGAATAACGAATTACTCCAGGCTCATGCTTGGCCACCCAAAAACTGGCTTAACAGAACCCAGTAGCGAAGAGGGATTCCCGCGATATTCCCTCCCTTTTCCAGCCGGTTCGAGACTTTTGATCGGTCGCCCAGCACTAACCAAATCATTGACACAAGGTCAGACGCGGCTTTGCCCCGTTGTTACCTTCCGAACAACTCCACTGGTTGGGCTTCAAATTTACGCACAAAATTATGCGGAAAACTGTACTCAAATTTCATTAATATTTGCAGAAAAATCTATTTCAAAAACTTCCCAAAATGAGCTAAAATTTCCGAATCGTCTTTGAATTACAGAATATTATTTTTAAAAAGTTTGCTGCCATAAAATTAATAGTTAACTATATTATGCTACGTTATCATGTTATATGCACTCAAAATGCTCAAATTTCAAAACAATTCAAGGAATTTCAAAACAATGTATTCTTTAACAATATTTCATAAGATCAAGCTGCATGACTGTTCCAGCATCGAATGCGTTTTTAGGTCTGAAAATAGCTGAAGAGCGATCTATTTTGTCAGACGTCTCGATGAAACCGGGCTCAACTATCAGTTCATCCTGTCTATTATACTTTAGGAATCAATGCACGCTATTTATGTTCAGACCAACCAAATATATATCTATATAGCTGTTATGTAAGCTGCTCAATTCGTTTGGATGAATAGGATAACAATAGTGAACTCTGTGTTTTATGAGGTTATACGTAGGTATGAGGTGGCCACTCTCGACCTATAGGCTCAAAATAGCTGATTTTGATCTTTTTATCTGCCGTCTTCATGCCATCTATCGCTATTAATACTAATGCTCAACTGTATTTTGTTGCATCTGTGGAGAATGCAGGCTTGGCAAGAAAACAGACAAGGGTGACAGGTGACACGAATACTGTAACAAAGAGAGGTAACGGAAAGAGAGAGTTCCTCCTTCAAAGGCGAGAGGCGATTAACCTGCTACACCCAGAAGTATCTCTGATGGTTGTAAAATAACCGAGTGTAAGGGGTGGCAGAGTGGAAAGGGGGCTCCAAATAGGCAGGGCAGCGTTATATTTTTTAGTTGTTGAGTTTTAAAGATTTAAGGGATTAATGCCCATTTGGCCTGTATGGGGGGAGGGAGGGGGGGTTAGGGGCGCCAGGACATTCAATGATTCAATAATAGAGGGGCAGGGTCGGAGCGAGGGGGTGGCTCGAAACCAAGATCTGCTACCATGTAACAACAAGAGGTGAATGAAAGAGAGAGTTCCTCCTTCAAAGGTGAGAGGCGATTAAGCTGCTACACCCAGAGGTATCCCTGTTGGTTGCATCCTAGGTGTCCCAAAAGCGCTCCTTTCAAATTTCATCAACTTAGGTCTATTAGGAAAGAAATGAGCCTCAGATGCCCCTCAGCTTTATCCCAAAGGAAACCAATTTCGAATTTCGGTACCGTAGGTTGATTACGAACGAGATACGAGATTTGAGTAATGCCATTCCGTGGTAGTCGGCGAAACAAAGACTTTTTAATAGAAATGCTTACATATGTGTTGGCCCCTACCAAGAAAAAAATTAATGCAATTAAATAAAACATCTCCTCTTTGCAAGTCTCTCTGATCTAAGTATATCGATACTGTCTTACTAGGTACCCACCAACTGTAACTTATTGAGATAAACTAAATACATACCTGCGCTCCTCCATAGGTGACCATCTGTAGGTGACACGAGTTGTAATAAACTCGATTTTATGAAGAAAAAATTTATGTCAGCTGATTTTATGTTGGAATTATGTCAGCTGATACAATCGTCGTGGTTTATAAGGCGATTTTAACTATGTATGTTCCACCAGTTATGATTTGCTCTCATGTTTTGGATTTTTTTTCCTGCCAAAGTTCTAGCCCTTAGAGAAAGAGCGAACGGCGTGAAGTAAGACGATCCGGGTGGTTTCGTTCGATTCTTTGGGATGATATTTACTAATGACGTCCAAAAAAACATTACTGTTAGCCAAATTCTCTCCTTTTCACCCCAGTAAAGTGAAATTTGATAGAGAGGCTATCTAGGACATTATGAGACGAATGCAATGACGGGTTCCAACCAGATCAGCTTACTTTGCTAAAGGCTCTCCTATTCAACTTGGTAATTTGAAAATTGACAGGTACCCTCTCTGGGGCAAAAAGTGTCTAGTGAAATGACACAATCCACCCTGATCACCTGAGTAAGCTCAATTCAGTAACTTACTCGTGTATCGTAGAGGTGTGCCGATACTCTCGGATCGGGAACGTGGAACCTAATCTCGCGGTGGAACTGCTCCGGAACTGTTCCAGACCGCTAAAGATAACGATACCAGTTCCGATAACCGCTACAAGTTCCCGTCGTGACTCAGACCTCCATTATCTCGAAACAGTTCCCGTTCTCGATGCTTAACGATCCGGTTCCAGTTTGCTCTCCTTGTCGATCCTCTCGATGCTTAACGATCCGGTTCCAGTTTGCACTCCTTCTCGATCCTCTCGATGCTTAACGATCCCGATCCGATTCCAGTTTGCTCTTCTCGATTTTTTTTCCTATCATTGGAACTAGCTGCTGTCGATCCATACCGATCTCGATCCGATTTCCATTCGAGTATATATATATTTTTTTTAGCATGGAACAGTGGGATTTTTTACTTTCCCAACATCACAACAGAGTGGAAAGTGATGTCCATTTTTACTTTCCCAACAGAGTGGAAAGTAATGTCCATTTTTACTTTCCCAACAGAGTGGAAAGTAATGTCCATTTTTACTTTCCCAACATCCCAACAGAGTGGAAAGTAATGTCCATTTTTACTTTCCCAACGTCCCAACAGAGTGGAAAGTAATATCCACTTTTACTTTCCCAACATCCCAACAGAGTGGAAAGTAATATCCATTTTTACTTTCCCCACATCCCAACAGAGTGAACAATAATGTCTATTTTTACTTTCCCAACATCCCAAAAGAGTGGAAAGTATTGTCCATATTTACTTTCCCAACATCCCAACGGAGTGGGAAGTAATGTCCACTTTTACTTTCCCAACATCACAACAGAGTGGGAAGTAATATCCATTTTTACTTTCCCAACATCCCAACATAATGGAAAGTAATGTCCAATTTTACTTTCCCAACATCCCCACAGAGTGGAAAGTAATATCCATTTTTACTTTCCCAACATCCCAACAGAATGTAATGTCTACAACTTTGACATATCCATGATCTATTGTTTTTCCCCTCAAGGGAGAAATGCATATATGCATATGTCATTGAAAAGGGCTGTTCTGAGTTTGAGTTTTTTAAGTGAATTGTTAGTACCTACCCGGCTCTTAAAAAAATGTAGTCCAACTGTCGATTCTGAGAACGAATTAGCGGGAAGACAGCATGTTCCATGTTTTAGCTGAAGGCTGAAGACGGAAAGTTACCGGGGGTCCAGAGGGGCGAAGCAATAGATCATGTATATGTCAAAGTTGTAGAAATTACTTTACAGTATTTTTATTAAACAGTTAAACAGTATTTTTATTAAGAACTCTGAACGTTGAAGAAGAGCGCACGGCGATAATGAATAATAATTCAAAATTCACTTGTCCAGTTCATTCACCTGATTCAATAATTTATTCAGTGCAGTCTCTTAGTGACCGGAGGGGCGCGGTTACCTACTTCACGTCATGCTCGAGGTGAGGCATTGGCGCGCGACCAAACAATTTCAAATAAACAGTTAAATAGATAACCACAATGCGATTGTGGATAGCGAAATGAATAACTTCATTCCCCTTCTCTGTTTCCAGCCCTTTGTTGAGTGTCGTCATTTCGTGGACCTACCAACAGCAAGATGAATCAATATTTATTATTATAGTATTCTTCAGTTTTTGATTTCATCGTCTAATTACCACCAGTGACCATGCCGTCATACTGGCAACTCTAGGGATATTCAAACAATAAAAAATTATTCGCTTCTTCTCAGATCTCGTCGAGTAATTTGTCCTAATTTAAAAATCTATTTTATTCCAATTTAATGTCATTCTACTTGTTCCTCAATTTTAATAGTTCAGCGTTCCAAATTTCATTCAAATTTGTGTGGTATATTTCCAAAAGAGTTACTGGAGTGATACCCCACAGGGACCTTTAAGTTTAATAAAGTCCAAAGGTTTTAACCAAAGGTATAGTAACCTATTGCTATTGAAGACGGAAGGCCGGGAGGGGAATGGAGAGGAGGGTGGAAGCGTTGAAAAGGGGACGGGATATGAGGGAGGTGGGCAAGGGTGTTGAAAACCAACAGAGCTCCTCTCCGGATCGGTAAGCGGAACTGGATCGGTAATTCGGAACCGTTCCACGAGCGGAACTGGAGCATGTTGGAACAGTTCCAACAAAGATCGGGATCGGCACATCTCTAGTGTATCGGACTTAGATCGCCCCCAGATGTGCAATTGGGCCTAAATCTGCACTCATAGAAGAAGGGGGAAGTGACAGTACCATAAGAGATACAACTCGTACTAATAATATATCATACGTGCTATGTTTGGAGAAGAAGATTTTCCGGTTTTCGGATCCTCATCTATCGCCAAACGCAGCATTTCAAGAACTTGAGTATGACCCCCGGCGCCAGAGCAACGGACGCGCATTCTCTTGGATCTCACGGGAACTGTCACACCCGCAACCACGAGAAAACTGTTTTTTCTTTTGTTATAACTAATTTTGTTCCTACTCAATTTAAGATGCTGAACTTTGAAATGGGAGTTTGTTGGGACAAACACGATTGGAGAACTTGACGGAGGACAAAACATCCGAATCGGGGTTGGTTAAATTATTACCTCGCATGCTCGATGTGAGCACTCGAACCACCCGACTCGAAGGTAGTTAGTTAACATGGGGATTGCCTAGTGTGGTCCGAGGCAGATGTGGACCGGTATCGACGCTACGAACGGCTTGGCCCGAGGCACCTCTGAGCACAGTCATTTTACCGGCAACCTCGTCGAGCAGCCTCGCCCCTCATCTCTCGGGACGCATGCCTCGCTCTGTCGATACCTGCCTTTATGGTTTCTATCAATCACCATCACATAATATGTAGCTAAGGAACGTTTCTACTTAAGAAGTTCCGTTATAATGGTTATAATCATAGTACCTATTGTATTAGGTATGAGTACTCTTTCTGCATTATATAATTTGAATAATCGTGCATTGCCCAGTCTCTGATAGTTCAGCTGGCTGTAGCAAAATCAAACTAAACACGGCGCCAAGATCGTCCTGAAAGTTGTTTATTCGACAGCAATGCCTTTCCTACCCATCGTACCCCGAACAGCCCCCACGGAACGTGAGGATCACAAAGTTTGAAATGGAGTGCAAGTAACACGGTCGGGAGAGGGGGAAGGAACAAGCTAAGGATGCGGTACAAATCCTGAGCGGAGCATCACGTTTGAACCTCACGTCCGCTCTACGATGATCCCAACCGATCCTTCATGTACCATTCATCGGACCTCCCCACGATCCTTTTTCTAGCATCTCTAGCATCGCAGTCGGGTCCTTTCCCAACCCATTTCACCGATATTGTGAAAGCATCACTCAAAAGAAACTTCATGGGGTCAAGTGTAAGATCAGCCTCTCCAGTAAAGCCTAAAGCATTCCGCTCGAGTTCAAAGGGGATTCAAATTAAGACTTTGCATAACTGAGGGCGATACTCCTCCTCCCTTTCCGTTTTTTGTGCGAACGCCTTTGAAATAGCAATTTATTCCCACAGATAAAGTTATTTCTCAGAATAAAACAACTTGGTTCCCCTAGTGCAGCGTTTGGTCCGATTGGGAAAAGGCTTTTTCTTCCGTGCAGCGTTGCCAGATCGAAAAACGCTGCGAATTATCATACGATTTACCATTTAAGCGTTGAACTGCCCTTCTAAATGGGTTAGACTGACAATTGGTCAGGACCAGTCTACCATCCCTATACATATATTATTATAAAAGAGATAGTTTGTTTGTTTTTCCGCTCTAAATGTCCAAACGGTTGCAACGATTTCCATGAGGGTGGGCACGAATTGACGAGCAAGTTTCTAAATGGATTTAGGCTATATTAAAATCCTCTAGATAACTTCTTCATAAAGAATCTCGCTTACGCTAACGACCTCGCCCGAGTAAACAACATTGTAATTATATGTGTGTGTGTTAACACCCACAACCGACTATCTCTTGGGATAGTATAAGGATAGTATCACTTGACACGATAGGAGGGTTTGCTGGGAACCGTTCGTCAAAACGCTATCTCATTCGCTAGTTTTTACAAGATACGCGTTTATTTCTACTTCCAAAAACCAAACGGCAAGTGACTTTGTGAAATTGATAAAGAAGGTACATGATAAGCACACCATTCAGACACTTCTCACAGACCAGTACTCAGGATTGAATTCAGTGGAATTTAACAATTTTCTGGATGATGATGATCAATCTCATATTTACTTCAGTCAATAATCCTGCCTCAAATGGTTTGAACGAAAGAAATTAGCAAACAGGATCCGTTGCAAAATAAATAAAAATCATAGAAGAGCGTGGTCAAAAGTAGCTGACGAATGTGTTCAAGAATACAACTCCACGGATCACTCTGTCACCACATTTAGTCCAGAATACTTATTATTTGGAAAAACTAGTCCTATAGTCCCCCCTATCTTTCAAATCAAAAACAGATCTTATACGGGATCAGGAAGACGCCTGTTACAAATCATAAATAAAACAAACAGCTGATCGACAGAAGAAGAAAACGTCCTAATTTCAAAGAAGGAAATTTTGTTTACGTGGACAACGCTTCGAAGATAAATGAAAATAAATTGGGAGAAATTAGAATCGGACCTTTGAAGATTATCAGAAAAATATCAAATTCCATTTTTGAGGTGGATACTGGCTACGGGAAGTAGGAATCAAACATGTTTCACATCTGAAAATTGGTGCCACTCCCAAAGGGTGGGGGAATGTAAAACACGTTTCATTCAGGCAACACCTATTACAGTTGCTCACACGCTATCATCACTCAGCACACACCACAACATCTTAGAGTTTGTTCGTCTACAATTTAATTTATCATCGTTGTGTGAACGAGATACTTTAAAGAACACTTGAAGGAAAGAAGGCTTGTTCGTTTCCAGGTATTTCCTCAAGATTCACGCCTGATGGAGTTCATTCGTAATATTATCATAAGACCTAATTAATAAATTTTTTTAGAACGCATCGCAGTTGCTTTCTTTGGCCGTTAACGCTTATATATTTGAGAGGTAAATTGATCAGTACCTGTGTACCCCAAGATACGTGCGTCCTGGTTGTGATAGCAGGTCATGATCCACAGACTCTTGAGCGGATTTTGCGGGAAACACAGGAAGGAAATAGAAGATCGAACTGTCAAGAATATTTCGACGGGAGGAATGCGGGTTTACGACCACGAAAGGGTCGATTTTGCGGTAATATAAGTTTTCTGGATCTTAAGGATCTGATAGAGGTTGGTTCAAGAAAATCCAATATGGCAGACTGCCGAAAAAGTATGGCAGACTTGGATCAAGAGGGAAAATGGAGAGGAATCAAACAATGTTACCCCGACAAGTGAATTCATGCGTAAAGAACTTTGGATTACTAATTCAACAATATCAAAACGATTTTGGGGGATTGAGCCGAGCAGTTTTTATTCGTCAAGATAGATCTTCAAAAAATGATAATAAAAATGCCACTTGGGTTCTTATTCAACCATAAAGATCGATAGTAATAATGATATTATAAATGTATGTTATGTATGCAATATTATAAAAATATATAATGTTAATGTTAATTAACTTGCTATGTAATTACTATAAATTGTCCTAACAAAGCACGGGTGCACAGCTAGTTATCCAATAATAATTAATTAACCAAGCTTTATCTTACCACAATGAAGCAAAATGTAGCATAAACAACTCATAAAATTGTTAAAAGGTAGAAAACAATTTATAAAAGTTATAGATTTTGCTATAATGCCAAGCGTTGTGTATCGCAAAAGTTATCAATGTTTCAGAGGCAATAGAATTAGGCAGAACCATCTAGATAATTCCCGAACCATATTTGAATGCAGATGTCAACCATGGAAAGAAGGCTGCAGAATTATAAAATCGTTTTCAACTCCAATTTTCCATTATCAGTGGTTCCGAATTTATCATTTAGTGAAAAGTTAGTTCTAGACATTTTTGTAAGGAAGTAAGTAGAAGATTTAGTGAAGTTTTGGTTTCCTTGCTCAACCCAATAAATACGTTAATATACGTATAATTATGGTTTGTGGGCGGTAAGGACAATCGGCCCTTTTTTTGAAATTATTCATCATTTACCTAATACTAATTTAGTATTTACTACATACTCATAGGATCTTGAACTAGAGCATATTTATGACTTTACAAAAGAAAAGGCCTGTCTGTCCTTAAATTTTTTTTTTTAAATTAATCTCCAACGTTTCTTCAGGGAGATAAAATTCGAAATATCGAATTCAAAATTTATAAAATAAATACTTATCGTTTTCTGTTTGTGATAAAAAATCGAATTCAAAGTTATCAATTTAAGAAAATTAAATTTAAAATTGTTCAAGTTTATTTTTTAGAGACTTGTTATAATTTGACAAATAAAGAAACTTTGCTACAGTATATGCGCATATACGTCTGTATTTGTTGAGATGGTAATTAACATCGTACTAGGATATGGAAATACTGTATAGGTTTATGTTTCGAAGATGGACGACCTTCCCAGATTTTACCTTTCCCCGTTGAAGTCCAAATATGACCTCTGGTCCATACGTTGAACAAGTAATCCATTCTTGCCGTCGACATGAGCTAAATCAACGTAGCTACTACATCATCATCCAACAAAAACATTTTTTACTAAGAACAATTTTCGATTTTGCACCAATTGCAGACAAGGGGTTTTGAAGGGTTAATTGCCTTCTACTTTTTTACTATTGTCACGGATGGTAGTGTTACCCTTAACATCCCCTACATATTGAGGGGAGCATTAAGATAATCGATCCTCTGGCTGACTGTGGGTTGTCCACGTATCAATTGTGAATACCAACTGTCAAATATCGGGTGCTTCTCATCTTTTCCAGCTACTGCTTTCAAGGCTGTAGGTCCGTGGTTAGATGTGGAGAAATGAATTGCGGCGTCTGCTTTCTTAACGCTCCAACAGTGGAGCAAGCATTGGGCCCTGTGGAGAGAAAATTAAATTTCTTTGAGATTTCTAAAATCAAATCATTGTAAAATATTGTAAGATATGTACTGTGTTGTAGGTTGCGACTCTGTAGAGACATCCTAAAATGTCTGTCATAAATAAGGATGTGACACAACAGGTTCTAATATTTCTCCTAAAATCCCAAATATGGGGTACAGTTTGGACCGTTTTGTGCACACTTGGTAGTGGGTGATAGTATGGGCTCATAATTGTGTCAAAATCTAGCTGTAGTAGATAACTTTTGTCTTCTTTCTTTGATGATTTCTATCCAGCTTTACTTCTTAACTTTAATGTCACGGACAAATGATCCATTACTCGAATTTGTGAGAGCACACAAACGTGCTCTGTCACGCTTAAATTCTGAGCAAATTGAAAAATGTTGAGTTTTTTATATTCCTATTTAATTGTTGAGTACATTATTATAGAGTATCCTTTCACTCTGAATTAGAATGTGATGAGCAGTTATTGATATCAGCAACATCAACTTGGATCATACCTAAATTTTTGGACTTTCTGCCTGTTTACATTTGCTAAAAGGTTTGTACCTGTGAAGAATATTGTAGAAAACCGGCCAAATGTAAGCGTAACCCAGGTACAGGGTAATAGACGGGTGTGGTGGTTTGTCAAAACCAAAAATCTTAATGATGTCTTCATTTTCCAAGCATTTCGATAGCAGCAACCCGAGTCCGATATTCTTAACGATCGGGATGACGAAATTCCTCCAGCTTCTTCTCTGAGCGTGCAGACCTATCTCCTGTTACGATAAGCAAAGGAATAGTTTATTCGAAATGTGACAACAGTATCAATGAATCGGCAGGTAAACTGCCGATCTTCCTATTTTCTATTCATAGGCTTAGGGGAGATTTATCAATTTCCAATTAAACTGCAGGATTGTTTTTTAGACTAATGTACTATTCGCCGGATGGAACATGTGTAACGTTCATCAATGGCAAATTACTTATCTTTATATATAATTCCGAACGGTCTTTGAAATTGTGAAGAACTTTGCAGTCCGATTTTAGTGTTAGACTGCTCATTCAGCACGGCCCCAAGTTTGTTGCAAAAGTGTCGCCGGTCGTCTCTATACCCGCCTTGATCGTGTTCTAGGTGGTCCTTATCAATGAGAGTTGTTTATTAGGCTGTGGCGGTAACAACGGTTGCCATCAATTCACGGTAAGTAAGAAACGTAGTGTAGTTACTAACATCTAGGAGAGTTATTTCTGAACGAAGAAATTGAAACTTGCTTCACAATTTCAAAGATTTCAAACTGAATTAGGTATATATAAAGATGTCGAATCAGCACGGCCCTAAGTTTGTTGCAAAAGTAAGAAACGTAGTGATGGGGTCTTTTCTGATCAGCTGAGTGAGCTAAATTCTTTCCTGTTCACTGTAGGAAGTTGGAATTTGATAGGGAGACTCTCTGGGACATTGATTGATTGAAGTGATGGGGTCTTTTCTGATCAGCTGAGTGAGTTAAATCCTTTCCTGTTCACTGTAGGAAGTTGAAATTTTATAGGGAGACTATCTGTTTATTAGGACCTTTTTAGGATCTGTTGTTCAGGGTTAGGGGGTGTAGCAACAGTTGCCAGGGTAAGTAAGGAACGTAGTGTAGTTACTAACATCTAGGAGAGTTATTTCTGAACGATCTTTGAAAACAGACGGCCCAAACTGGTACGATCGCTGTCTTTTTCTTAATTGTCACATCGGTGATAAACTAGGTACCTACACATACTTTTTGTGCGTGAGTCCTACGATTGGAAAATGTCCATATCTCCGCTCAAGGAAGGCACCACACCAAAACACCAAATTCACCACGGAAGAATTCAAACACGCTGTCCAATGAAGTCCTACAACAAGAACGGGCGCAGCGGAAAGTTCTTCAACTTCACCTTCCAGGATGCGTCTGGCAGATACATACAAGGTGTTTCCTTTTCGGAAGAAACTTACAATCAAATAGAACCTCTTCAGAGCAGCCTGTTTAAGAATGTTGAGATAAAATACAGCTCCTATAGCAAAGAGCTGGAAATACAAATAACCTCATCTACGAGAATCACTCCATCCCAAAACGATCTCAACCAGGTGACCTAACAAACGTCAACACTGCCAACATTTTAGTAATTTGTGTTGGTCCCGCCGATGTGTACACAGTGTCGCTCAATGACGAAGAGTTGACACTCTACAAAATCCCGGTTAGGGATAAAACCAGAACCGCCAATCTTATCCAATGGGGGAAGCATTTCAATTTCAACTCACATGACATCGCGGCAGCACACCTCATTACAACCAAAAAGTTCAAAAATATATTCGAAGCACAAATTGGACACAACACAACACTCGAAATCAATCCAGACACAGAACAAGCACGAGCTTTGTTGTGGTGGTACCAGACACATCAGGACGAAGACAGCTGTAGGTAGCATCTCCTCAACTCACAACTCACAACTCAACACCAGTTCATTTACGAGTACAACAGATCAAGATACAATCAACGACATAAAGAAGGAGATAGAAGACATGGACGCGCAGATTCACACGCTTACAAAGAAACGAAGAAGACTCGAGATAGAATTACACCATCATCTCACCATGCCCAAATTCTGAATTTCCCGATTCAACTTTTTGTTTAGGCTCATAGTGGCGAGGACCACCTCAACTGGTGATATTTATTTTATTACATTACTTACATTTTGATCGGTATTTCTTCTTTTATAATCATTTAATAACATCGCCTTAGCTTTGCACCAGGTCACATAACGCCGCAAATAGGTAGGACTTATATCGTTACTATAATGTGCTGAGTTCCTGTTAGGTACTATTGTTATACGGACTAGATTAGGGCTTTCCAAGCCCTAACAGGCCTCTAGTTTACCATAATCTACTATTATCCTATTACATAATCTACCATAATTAGTTATGGTACTACTATTATACTATTACATAATTGTAACAGAGTTACCTCCTGAGAGGTCCATCAAGCTCCCGTCAGAGCACCAGAGATAGCGTTGGCGGCGTCCTGTTGAGGAATCAATGGGAACCACGCGCTGTTCTCGATCATTTTAGATAGCTGGTTTGGCGTCGGATGATTTTCTGGTGACAGGAATATCAACCTTCCCCGAACATGGCTCATTAAAAGCTATGACTAGGGGTGGTATCTCTCTGACGGGATGCCTGTTACCTCCTCTACCTTTTTATGAGGATTTAGGCCCCCATTGCACCTCTGGAGGGGGGGGGGGGGCACCTAAATTCCTTATATACCATAATTAGTTATTCAACCGATGATGAAGGACAAACAATGCCTTTTTCTCTCCCCGTTTCTTCCATACCTGCCATCGATCCGGGTTTTTTGGTGGACTCATGGTTTGGTGGAATAATAGCCGGTGTTGTTAAACGATGTACTTTATATGTAAAACGACAGATACTTGCACACATACAAAAGTTTGCCTTTAAAATGTTTGATTTGGATTTGTAATTTGTTTTTCTCTCTCTCTTGCTTGGGTTCAATTCCTCAGTTCCCCTGGATCGATTTCAATAGGTCGTCCCTAAATGGATATATGGCCTAACTTTACAGGGACGTCCTAAAAACAAATCGCAGCGCCTTTATGAGGTTCCAAAGTTACAGTGATTACTTAAAATTATTTGATAAAAACAACGTTAGTTGCGCAAATATGCGGATGTGCTCATTGCAAAATTTTAGTACTTTTGAATTCTACGGGGAATATTGTTGAGTGTGACGTTGGAATTTTTTCTTGGCTCCTAATTAGAGAACGCAAGTTGTGATTACACAGTTAGCCAGACAACCTGTATAAATATGATTGTCTAATCTTTTGTCCAATGTATGCTTTTTAGTACGTCCCTCAAAAACTTGGTCATACAGGCAAGGCTTTTTATTTAAGAGGGACGACCTATTGGAATTGACCCAAGGGGGTAGGGGAGAACCCAAGCACCAGAAAAAGAAACCGCATCCAAATCCGTTACAGACCATTCTAAGACCGAATCCGTGAAAAAAACCACAGGGTATGTCTGTGTGTGTGTGACAAATTTTGTTGACGCTGCCCAGGCCACAATTCTCAACCGATTTTCGAGATTATTTCTTCGTTCGATCCTAATTTTAGCCTAGTTGTGCAAAAAACCTCGGAAATGTTGAATCCTGTGATGGATAAGGGGTAATGGAGGGGGTAAAGTCGGAAAACGTGTTTGTTTTTCGACAAATTTTGTCGACGCTACCCAGGAAACTATTCTCAATCGATTTTTATGATTCTTATTTGCTTAGAGTCCAATTTTAGTCTAGTTGTGCAGCAAACCTTGGGAATTTCGGATTTACTGTCGAGGTGGGGGGTGGAGGGAGTAATAACCGATTCTTTCAGGCCCTGCCCAAGCCACAAATCTCGAACAATTTTCGTGATTCTCTTTTCTTCCATTATGAATTCGATTTAGTTTTAGAACGTATGTTAGAAGTTTTAAATATCATCATGGGAGGGGGTGAATGGAGGTGGTAAAACTGATAAACCGTGGTGTTTCAACAATTCTCGTTCGATTTTCGTGATCATTTTTTAAATTCAATTAGGTCTTGTTTTGGGAGTTATGTCAGGTGTTTCAAATTTCATATTTATGATAAGAATTCGCTCTCGCTGGAGAGAGTTAATGAGGGAGGGGGGTAAATTCTTAAAATCATGATATTTTCGTTTTTTCTCTTATTTTAACTCTCACCAAAATTATATGAAATCCATTCATAGGGACGTCTCTGTAATGCATGCATTACTTACCAATATGTTTTACTTCATTTATCATACTGAATTTGGATGCCCAATTTTGAAGGCTACATAAATCCTACCTATTGATCAAATACTTAAGATATCCAAAGCCTAATACTCAATTCAATGCTCATCCATCTCACCTGTGATATAAGTGTCACGACCAAATCTTCAGGTAAGCTCAGAAGTTTTTGACTGATTATTATAATTTGCACCATCCCGTAGTAGTTAGCCTCAGCAACTTCAGTATCTTTATCGTTTATGTAAATTCTTTCCTTGTTGAAATTGTGGATTCCAGCAACGTTTGTCAGTTCTTTTGTGAGAGAGGAATCCGGCAGGACATGGGTCAGTTTCTTGCATCGATAGACCTTGGCGAACTCGTTTATGAAGTCTAAAACATTGATAGTATATTGAATAAAATACACTAAAATAGAAAGGACAATGAATGGGAACATTTACATCCTAACTCCAAAATTCCTTGAAAATGTCAGCAAAATCGAATGAAAACTAGAAATTAAGCTTGTTAGGTACACGAATTTATGGACTTACGGACAGACAGGCACGAAACGCATGTTAATGGTAAAACGTAAAATGCGAGTGGAAATTTAGATGTTTTGCGAGACATTTTTTTCTTTTCCTGAAAGTGAAAAAAATGTTTTTGCTACCCAAAGGAAGACTTGGAGCCGATGGTGGACCGGAACGGGTGACAAGAAGCCACACAGGCATGCACATGTGGTGTTCCCCGATTGTTGTCGATTTTTGGAAAGGAGGTTGGAATGTCAAGCGAGACGCCAGTCTCGCATCGCCAAGCTTCCAATGAACCCTTTGCAGTGAGTCGCGATAAGTAACAAAGTAGAACTGCGGCCCAACTTTGGCCCCCTCCCGACCTCACCCTGTCCGCTCAAACTAATTTTATTAGCACATCCTCCGAGGGGCATGCCCCCTGAATCACCTGATGCCAAATAACGGTAGTTGAGCTAGAACGAGGCTGATATAAGCTAGAACGAGGCGTCGAAATTCATGTTTTCGGGCTTTTTTAATATTTCTTTAGTCTCAAATAGTTTTTTTGCCCACCTTCTTTTACCAATTCTCTTCAACCTACTTTATGAAATTTGAAACAAAGGCTACATTTGGCCAGACGAAGTGCCTTTTGGGGTATTGGTGCCGATACGACCGAGTCCTGATCAGCTGAGTGAATTAAATTCTCCAGTATGCACTCTAGGAAATTGAAATTTGATAGTGAGACCTTCTGGGACATCAAGATAAGAATATAAGAATAAACTCTTCCCTGATCAGCTGAGTGAGCTTTATTATCTCCTATTGAGAAATTTGATAGGGAAATTCTCTAGGGCAAAGGGATGATGTGAATTTAATTTGACAGGGAGCTTCCCTCGGAAAACTAAAGTCGAATGAAATGACTGACTCTATCTTGAGCAGCCCTTACATTCCAACCTTTTCCTTCTAGACCACCGAAAATGTGTGATATTCCCCCAAAAAGACTCTCCGTATAAAAAAGGTGCCTAGCCACAAATTGCATGATATCATTCAATTTTGACCAAGCCAATAGTCGGATTTTCTCACGCTTAAAGAATGCTTATGGGTGTGAGATGCTTTTTCAACACTATGGCCGATTTTCGCCAATTACACAATAAACACCATTGCTGTTCTCCAAATGTGGTGGGGGAATATCTCCTTCAAAAGGATTTCCCTGATTTTCATTTCAGTTCTATATGAGGACCAGAACCCACGACCTCCGCATTGCCTACTAGTGCAGAACTCTACAACTTTTAACACGAGACCAGTATGAAGTATATAACTTTGCTTCTAATCCCATTTTGGGAAACTACTTCCATTCCATTGAGAATTTCGTTCTTTTGAAATCATATCATACAATGACATTTGCGTTACCTATACTTCTTAAAAATGTAGAGTTAGAGTGGGCTGTAAAGAGCGCTGTACTAATCCACAGAAACCTTAGAGGATTCCCATCCCCATATAATTCATTAAAAAAATATATTATTATTCAGCATTAGGAATATATTTTCAGTTTTGGTGAGATGTGTGAATCCACCTCCATACTTATCAGTACGGTTGTGCAATAGACGAAAATCGGCCAAGCCGTTGAAGAAGCGTCTTACACTCAAACGCAGTCAAAAAGAGTGAAAGAATCCGACTATTGGCTTGGTCCACATCAGATGATATCATGCATTTTGTGGCTTGGCATCTTTTGTATGCGGAGCGTCTTTTATGTGGAGGAGGAGGGAGTCCTAATCAGACTAGAAAAGAAACAGTAGTAAGATTACTACAATAAAGCTGAACTTTTTATTAGTTACACACAAATAATATTATCTAAACGACCGTATCACATGACATCCAACATCTACCCCTTCTATCATTCGCCCCCCTTGGAGTCCTCTTGAGGTATCTTCGGTTTCTCTCATCCAATCCTTCATCGGTACATTTGACTTTGCTGTATTGAGGGCTCTCCCTACCAGTTCTCCACATTTGTCCCATCTTCTTGTAATGAGATTTTGTAACCTGACGAATGTGCTTATAGGACGAGTTAGAAGATCCTTCGCAGTTGAACTGTGTCTTTCCGCAAATTTCAACTTTTTCTTATCGGTTTCTTTTTCGTAGTTAGTCATCTTCTACCACTCCTTAGAAAATTTGTTATGGTGCGCTGACACTAAAGATGGAAGAGAATGCCCTTGCGATACTTTAGAAGGCGATCGACTATTGGCTGTCAGTGTATTCCGAAATTCCAACAGTCTAGCGTTGAATGGTTTTTTTTTTCTAAACTTCCTCCTCTCATACACTTCATCGTTTTGACTTCAGCTTCTGCATGCCTGTTACTTCAAGGGAAATAGGGTAGAGACGGTGAAGAATAACAATCAAGATTCGTTCGAAGGTGAACGAGACAAACTGGAGCCACCAGCCACCATCACACCTTGTCAGCAAATATTCTTCTGAGACATGTGATCAAAGTTTGACTGTCCGGACATCATGATTCAAACTGACAAATAGCTGGCCACCCTGACACCCGATCCACGTAAACCATGAAATTTTGTCCACCCGGAAAACAGATCCATTGGCACGTCAACGAAAGGTCGGTCTGGAATGGGATCACTTAATTCATGGTTTCTTTTTGAAGAGACGGTCGATTTTCTTGACATAAACCTCAGGCCTCAACAGCATTTATACGGCTGGTTATTTCTGGTCAGTGGACTGTTCAACGAGCTTGTCATTTTGGTATTTTCGATTCTTTTGGTGAGACCTATGGAGCTGGTACAACACATCTTTCCTTGCAGCTTTACGGACTCTGCTGGTGCCCGTGACAAACTGTCAGGAATCATGTGGGTTTTTCCTTTTTTCCAGCTGATTGATAACTAAATCAATGAAATATTGATGGTGGAGCAAACAAAGATTGAGCAACTGTGTACTGTGTATAGTGTGAAATCGATAATTAATCGTGAGAAATTGGATTAAAATGAATGGCCACTGGAAACAAATACTGTTCATGAAAAGAAGCAATGTGTCGGAAATTCAGCGTTAGCCAATGTGTTTAATTCAGCTTGTCAAATCAAAGGGGCTGACAAAATCTGTAGCTTCTTCAGGTGCCTGATGATATTTTTGTTGACTAGGTCATCAAGTTCCTGTTTCACATTCATGCGAATTCAATCAATTCTCTCCATGCACTTTACGGGGGCATGTTATGGTGAGCGGGACCGCGTCTTCTTTGAGCTCGATAGAGACTTTTTTCCCATTCATAGTTTTTATTGGGTTTGTATCAAATGCATCTTCATATTCCTTCATTAACACGTAGTTAACTTTTTTTATTTCTTCTTCCGAGGGAATTTCTTGAGTTATGTTGACTTTGCTGGTGGCTAGCGAGCGCGGAAATTCTTGAAATTTCATTCTCATGGTGTTCAGTGTTGTTCTGTCGACAAGTAAATCTTTGTCACTACTTGGCAAATGTCCAGGTTAGCCCTCGTATTCAATTATACATGTTAGTTTTCCAATCACCCTCATAGAGTAACATGACATAGGGGAAGTGGAGCCTGACTGTGTAGTGAAAATATGGAAAGGGTGAGGCGTTGTTGGGAGGTGGCGCGTTTGCACGTCGCCTGGATGATGAGCAGTCGTCACGTAGACATCTGCAAAAAGGTTAAGGGTGGTACCGTGAGTGTAGGATATCGAAACTGCTGATTTGGAAAATATTTCAGGCGATTTCTCGTAGCCTGCACTAGAGGGGTCCCAGGAAACGGACGATATGACGCCTTCAGAAAGGAGTGATATTACATACAGTTGCGTTAGGAGCATGAGGTGGGCGCCGTGAGCACTTAATTGTCACTGATATGGCAGCTGGGAAAAGAAGTGATTGATCATTTGTGCATAAGGAGAGAAAAAAATTACCTTATAGCAGTGTCCAGAAACGGAGTCACTAGGCACTACGCGTAAGTTTTTTTAGTACAAATGGTTCATGTGAAGATAACAAAAAAAAAAAAAAAAAAAAAAAAAATCGCTGTGGGACATCAAGTTAAATTTCACTTCTGATATGGTTTGAAATAGTCTTTAAATAACCAGCGGTATCAGGAAATGGGCTTTCGATAGAATAACACTTTGTTTAAAGAATACTTAAAGATACATATTTAATGGGAGCTTGCAACTCGGGAAACTGTATTATGTAAGCTGAAGCTAGCTGGGACGCCTCGGGAAGCCACTGGGCTCAGGTATGTGGGATGGAGAAGGGATGTCACACCATTCTCAATCTTCCTTCAGAGTTACCAACCTAAGAATGGTGTTAAATGAAAAGTTCCATAGCATACTCCTTAGCTTTTAGTTGTCAAGTAATTAAAGTTGCGAGTTAATTAGGTAATGGGAGTACCAAGGAAATGGCACTGTTCTCCGATATACACCAAACTATTTATTCAACTGTCTACCTTGTACTGCAATTGATGTGGAAATTCCTTACCTAAGATGGATAGGGAAGAAGCCGTCAAGACTCGCAACTAGATGAAACGGATCAATCCGTTTTGGAAGACCGAGAAGAAATGTAAGACCCCAAGTGTTGTTACAGCACTATTACATGGGCGATGATTAAATTGGTTTAACTTTTGCAGAAGCTATAAAAAGTGAAAATTGTAATGAGTGGAAATACGCAATAAAAACAGAAATAAAAGCTCATTTAAAGAATGAGACTTGGAAAATGGTGGACAAATCTGATGGAATGTTCGTAATTGATTCCAGAATGATTTCAACTCCGAATCCATAAGGCTTCTCAGAATGGCTACTGAAAAGAATTTACTATTACGTCAAATGGATGTTTCTACAGCATTTTTAAACGGTGAAATTGAAGTTAGAAGAATAGTAAAGCTGACCAAATGATGCGTATACGAAGGCGATGTATATAATTTTCGCATCAAAATCAAAATATATTGGAGAAATATTGAAAGAGTTCAATATGGAAGATTGTAAACCTGTGAGTTCACCAATGGAAACACGATTGAAGTACAATAAAAATGAAAATATTTATGGAAAGGAGAAAGATTTTCCATATCAAAGTCTGATAGGTTCAATCATGTATCTTGCAATGGAAATACGATCAGATATAGCGTATTGCGTGACTTATTTGATCCAGTTCAATGCTTGTTATGGAGAAGATCATTGGATAGCAGCAAAGCGCGTTTTAATATACTTGAAAGGAACGAGCAACCTTGGATTGAAATTCAAAAAGACAGGGCACAAGTTGGTAGGCATGGCTGATGCTGATTGGGCCAACGATGAAAACGATTCGGAGTCGTTCACTGGTATCTGCTTTTACTGGTAGCAAGTTTATAAATTCCTGGAAGAATTTGGGACTTATTGAGTGCATTGACCAAGAACTCCAAGAGTGATCCTTCACACGTGTGGGGGAGTCAAAGAATGTGACTGTATTAGCACGTGAACAGAATCATCAGGTGTCAAAGAGACAGTGGTAGTCACTTGTTGTCAACAATCCTAAATTTCCCCGTAGTCTTAATTTAGTCGTTCACGAGAATGTATAATTCATAATTAATTAACACTGTGCTTGTATACTCTGTACTGCGTAAATAAGTTGTTTATCTAATTTAGGCACACATTAATTGGGCTCTGAATTTCCAAATTTAGTGTTAAAAGTCTTACATTTTTTTTGGGGCACGTCATTTTAAAATGTGGTGTTTTGAACGTAGGTGTAGATAAAACTTAGGCTATTATGGGTATTCCGAGACTCGTCAATTTTTGGGAACAGAAAATCTAATTATGAAGTTCATACCAACCTGGATGCCCCCTCCCCCCCCACCCACACAGTCCCCTTAAGAGGCCTCCTCAAAAATAGTTGAAGAAAAAACAGCAACCCATAGGAAAGTTTCGGCTCCATACAAAAGAGCTGCTAAGACACCTGGATCACTGCCGATTTATCTTCATACGGTATCGTTTACATATTGTATGATGGTCATTTGTTACGAAAATTCGATAAAAAGGAGAATGAATATGAACTTTAATTTAAAAAAAATAACTACCTACTCCCAAGAAATTTACATAAGTATGCAAACAACGACTGGCAAACCAATTTAATTTTTGAATGCAATGGCAATTGAATTTATTTTGAAAACTTTCCTTATTTTATCGGGCGTTGGTTTACAAAAGTATATAAAATGAAAATTGTTTCTTACCAT